>JARBWK010000001.1:15434126-15646084 GCA_030556195.1 Anolis apletophallus
AATATGCTTCTTTGCAGAGCTTTGACATTTTATTCACAAAATTAGTTGCAGTTAACATTTTGAGATTTTCTGCTAATGCAGTTGGCTAACATAAACTACTTAATTTTACCATTTCACTATCCACACCAAAAAAAACCCTGAATACTACAAGTTTCTAGTTTGTGGTTCAGATTACAATGTTCTCTTCATCAACCTATTATTACCTCTATACACTGAACAGAGCACAATACAAGAGAATGAACCACAACAACAATCAACACATGAAATAACTGAGGAGAAACATACTTCCATAACTTTAAAAGCAACAAAAGCGTATATTTACATTGCGGAAGTGATGTTATCTTACAAAAAGCAGTTGTTAAATGTAAAATACGTAAAAGATAAGGAGGGCCTAGGAACTGTTCCCATAATCAATACAAAGGAAAATGAAATTATGAGAAAGTGTAGCAACCCAGTTCTCTTTCGTGCCTGGGGGGCAAGGGGCAGCACCGGGGGTCCCACTTGCATTAGAGCCAGCAGCAGCTGAGGAAGATTCTGAGGAGGATTTGGAGGGAATGGAAGAAGGGGTTAATGAGTTAGCTGGGCCTTCTTCTCCCACAGAGAGCCTGGCCTGGGTTGATGGATGGCCTGACCCGTACGAGGATGTGGAAGGTCAGAGAGGTTCAGAAAGCAGTGATAGCGAAGGCTATGAGAAACCGGGGGGGCGAGGTTCACAGGAACGAATGTGGGAAATGGAGGAGGATGAGTCCATGGAAGTGCAAGGGGAGTTTGACTCTCACGAAGATAGGGAACCAGGTGTTGGGAGGCAAGGTCGTAGCTTTGATAGGAGACGGAGCATTGAGGCTAGCAGGAGGGGCTGGCACCACAGCCTAGACCGGCCAAAGGGGCGCGCCCCGAAGCATAGATTGGAGGCGAAGCCTAGAGCGGCGGGGTCCTCGCCAAGGAATTAAGAAGAGGATCCGTGGGAACGGATCCTCAGTACCTCGGCCACGTCTATCATCTACAGACGTGTAGCGAGCTAAGATCCACGTAGCCAAGTTTGGGCTTGTGGCCTGCCAAGGAGTGCCTTGTACCTTGCAACCTTGCCTTGTTCCTTGATCCGCTGTTGCTGAGCGGAGCCTTGCCAAGCTTTTGGAAAACGTTCTTGCCAAGTTGCTTTTGGACATTACCACAGACTCTTTACCTTTGGATTACTTTTGATATTTTTATGGACAATACCTTTTCTACCGTTTTTATTCTTCAATAAAGTAGTTAGCTGAATACCGTCTGTGTGTGTGTGTTTAAGGGGCTGGCCAAGACCCGGCATCGTGACAGAAAGGCAGATGTATAATCTCAAAAAGGACTACACTGAGTGGATTTATTTCTTCTGCAATGAAATGAAATAAATCAAAATTACGTGGAAAAAGGCTGATTTTTGAGAAATTTGAATTCAGATCTCTGAAAGACATATGCAAGTTAATAATTCATATTTAATGGTGTGTATATGTGTAGATAATAAGAATGGTTTAATTTACTACTCAGCATGGCACTTTGGCTGGCATTTTGTTCGTTGCCCTCAATTAGAAAATACAATTCAGTCAATTGTTGAGAGGTGAGTCAAAATATAGGTACAGTGGGCCCTAGGTATCTAGGCGGAGTTGGTTCCAGGAACATGAAAAGAGATAGATAGATGATAGGTGATAGATAGACTAAAGTGGATACCGAAGTCCCTATTAATAAAATTGCATAGGGCAGCATCTGAGATGGTGACAAACCTAGAGCACTTCAGGATTTCTGACCATGATCTGGTTCCTTCTACTAATGCATTTAAATCCTTGATGGATCACAGAATTAGAAGGTGCTTTCTGAAAATGGATTGATACCATAGGAGGGGAGGATTAAAGGGAAGAGGAAGAAGCAACACCTTGGTATGACAATAAGCAGACCATTGACATTGGGAGGGCCAAATGTTCCCCATGCATTTGCAACATGGATGCTCACAGACAAAGCATTTCAAAAAGAGGAAGCAGCATGATGGAGAGAGAATGCAAGGCCTTTGTAATGAGCACACTACTCAGTAAGTGACTACCTCAGACCTTTCATGGGTGGAAGTGGTTCAGCATTTCAGTTATACCATAAAGGCATAAAAAACCTACAACCTAGTTTTAGCCACCACCCCTCTATCTATACATCCATAAAACTTGTAGTTATAGTGACAGCAAAACGTACTTGTTTTTTTAACTGAAAGAACAGGTGGCCTCCAGGTAAGTTTTCTTGAAACCATCATTGCCGTAGCTTTGGCTGCCTTGGGATTACAGCTCCTGGGACAAGATCTTTTAGCTCTGAGTCAACATCTGGAATAGGCCCCTCCAAAAGGTCTATGTAGTCCCAGAGGTTTTAGACATGGATCTTTTGAAAATTATTACTCTTAAGTTAAACGTACATAGCTGCTGCCACTACTTTAGGTATTCTCAGTCTGTTTTATTACAGTAGGTTTTTTTAAAAAAAAACCATTTCCTTATTGTGCATTATGTCATATTATTTTTCTAATAAGTCTCACCATGAATATTTTACAGAAGGCTAGGATGAAAGTTCCAAAAATAAATAATTAAAACTTTAATTTCCACGGTTGACAGAGACAAGACCTAACAACCAGGTTTCTCCCATGGCTCACAAGAGATTCCTGGGATTTCATATCTCTAAAAAGGTGAGAGGAGCTTCAAACTCACAGAGCTTTCAAAAATTTCTCCAATGAAAGCAAAGCAGCTGGACCAGTTTGTAGAATAAATGCAAAAGCTCCATTTATGTAACTCAGTGACTAAGTATAAAACCACCAAAAGGTAGTGAGAAGAGAGAGAAATGCAGCCAAAACAGGGTTGACAGAAATGGAGCCAGGAAAGGGTAACATCAGCAGGTTCAGTAGGAAGCAGACTCAAATAGCAGACTCTAACATTTTTTAGTTTTTACAAACAACAGAAAACAATTCACTGGAGACCAGGGGGTGCTTGATTCCTACAAAATGCATAGAGAAACAAAAAATTCTATAGGAAAAATGGTAAACAATGGACTGATTGAAAGGAATAATTTACTGAATGTATAATTTATTGAAAGGAATAATTTGCTGTTTGTAGGGGGGAGGGTTATCAATGTGCTCCCTAATTACCATAAATGATAATTGCTATATCTGGGGAAAATGCTCATTAAAAACAAGCTCTCTTCTCTTGATAAACAACAACCTTCCTCATATTCATAAGACATTCATAAGACATATGAAATTGAGTCACTGAAGACTTGGGAAATTATTGTGTGGGGCTTGTAGTGTGCACTTGAAGGTTCTCAGCCATGAATGGAAGCACTCATGATGGCACAACTTCATTCTAAACTCATTTCAAACCAGATTTCAACTAATTTTGAAGTAGTACTGTTCAATAAATGGGGGAAATCCAATTTAGGCAAATGAAAGCACTTTGAATTGGTGCTCAAGATGTATTAAGGTGGTACGATAATCGAAAAGTATTTGTGCGGCAACTTTAGGAGCCTGTGGAATGTGTTTGTGAATACGTTGGGGATATCATTTCCACGGTTCCATCCCAAAACTGATGGCCATTCCACTTCCAGAGAGCAACCCAAGAGGATCTTGAGCTACAAAGCCATAACTTCCCACTTTCACCTCAGGCCCCTTCCACATAGCTGACTAAAATCCAACACTATCTTCTTTGAACTAGAATATATGGCAGTATGGACTCAGATATCCCAGTTCAAAAGCAGATATTGTGGGATTTTTTTGATTTGATATTCTGGATTATATGGCTGTGTGGAAGGGCCAGTGGCTTCCTTCAAAAAAATTCAAGTAATTGCACAATTTTGTGGATAATTCCAGGTACTGATAAGTAATGCCAGAGAGAGGGGGGGATAGTAATTGTGGGCTGTGTAAACAAAAAAGTAATTAATTGTGCAACTGTGGACTCACACAGAGACAAAGCCCCAGTCTTGGGAGATTCTGAAATCTTGAAGATTTGGGGGGGCATGGGTGAGGAAAAGCAAAGCACAGGTTTCTGCAAGTGCTTACAGAAATGACTGGTGTACTAACAAGAGTTGCTCGCCTAGCATGTTCTAGTGCTCGAGATGGATTTGCAATGGCAAGACACATTTTAGAGCTTCTTGTGATAAAGTCCATGGATTCAGGAAACTAAACCAACTTTGTCAACACAGATTTATTTCGAATACAAGCTTAACAGAAGTTTGTCCTTCCAAAGGCCTTGATTTGGGTAACACATCACAATCTAACCCAGTGTTTTTCAACCTTTTTTGAGCCGCGGCACATTTTTTACATTTCCAAAATCCTGGGGCACACCACCAACCAAAATGACACAAAATGACACTCTAACACAGTAATACATATAGCTAATATGTTTTTAAATGTATTTATACACTCAGTGTGAAACCTGGACCTGTTTTGATGAACACAATATAGATATCCTGGCAGGAATGACAGAAAGACACAAACTTCCCACACAGAACTCCCATAACCAAGAGAAAATATTATAAGAGTTTGGTGGGCATTGACCTTGGGTTTTGGAGTTGTAGTTCACCTTTATCCAGAAAGCACTGTGGACTCAAACAATGTTGGATCAGGACCAAACATGGCATGAATACTCAATATGCCCAAATGTGAACACAGATCGAGTTTGGGGAAAATAGACCTTGACAGTTGGGAGTTACAGTTTCTGGGATTTATAGTTAACACACAATCAAAGAGCATCCTGAACTCTTGCAACAATGGAATTGAACCAAACTTGGTATATTGAACTCTCATTACCAACAGAAAGTAATGAAAGGGTTTGCTTGGGAATTGACCTTGAGTTTGGAAGTTGTAGTTCACCTACACCCAGAGAGCACTGTGGAATCAAACAATGTTATGTTATGTTGTTGTTTGTTTTCTATCCAGAATCACAATGTTGGATAGACACTTTAAGGTCCCTAAAACAGGCATGGGAAAACTTCGGCCCTCTGGGTGCTTTGAACTTCAATTCCCAGCATTCCTTCGGCCCTTTCCAGCACACCTTTTCTGTAGTAACGCCTACCCTGTGGAATGCCCTCCCGGCAGAGGCCCGAGCAATAATGGAGTTACAGGCCTTCAGGAGGGCTTGTAAGACCACCCCGTTCTGCCAGGCGTTAAATCTCTAAGGTTGTGCTTTCCATTCTGGTCCTAATCTGTTTTTTCCTGGTTTTTTCCCCTGTTTTTAACTACGTTGTGTTGTGTATTCATTGTTGTGAACCACCCTGAGCCTTTTTGGGAAGGGTGGTATATAAATCGAAATAATAAATAAATGGCTGAGGGGGGGAGGAAAAGAGCCTGAGGCTGCTGGGAATGGTGGGAGTTGGAGTCCAAAACACCTGGAATGTCCAAGTTTGCCCATGCCAGCTTTCGACAGAGACCTCTTCCTCACCCTTCCCCTTCGCGCCCTTTCTTCCCCCTCCTGCCGAACACTTACTTTTTCTTCTACACTGCTGCTTCTGCCGCCATTTTGATCCAAGGGGGCAGCATGAGTGTGTTCAGGAGGGGAGGGGGGAGGGAGACGTGACCCGTGTGGGCGCTACTGCACAGACTCGCCCCAGAGCAAAGCAAACAGAGCGAGGCTAGGAAGAAGGGAGCCCGAGTGGAGAAGAAAAGTGTTCGGCAGGAGGGGGAAGAAAGGGTATTGGAGGTTCCAATTTCCCACGGCACACCTGATGATTGCTCACGGCACACTGGTTGGGAAACACTGATCTAACCTGTAGCACATACAAATACATATACACAATGCCGGAAAATAGATGCACAATGTTCTTCACATAACTGGGAAGTTTGCCACCTCATTCTCCTCCTCTCCTTCTTCTCATGGCAAGCATGAGTACAAAGTACTCATAAGTACAAAAACACTTGGAGGAAGCAAATTCACCTAACCCATCTGCCATGACTTTGACAAAATCCATGAGGAGGCACAACAGAGAGAGAAGAGAATTGCGAGGAAGAGGACATCCCTCAACCTTGCTTGGTAGTTGTACAAATCGTCCCTGAGGGTGACAAAAGCCATAATCTCTTTTCATTTTTCACCTTCCCCAGTTATTACCTTCATCAACTTGCTTATCTTTCCTGAATTACTCAGAGCTCACAACATCCGAATGGACGCTTTTTATTAAAGCATTTGAAAGTGATAATCTGGGAAGTAACCATTCATTTTCTGGCAAACATACTCTTTCATTTACAGTTCAGTCATAAAAGCCTAATTCAATTTAGGACAAAGCAGGATATCATTTAAGGTCCATTGAGTCCTGAAGGTCAGTATTCTTTCTATTACACATTCTTAAGATAAAGCCCTGGTCTTTATTAACTTAAACTGCTTGGATACTTTATATAGAAGTCACATATTCATCCTTTAGAGTGGAAGAGGTGGAGGGAGGGGAATACACAGCTATTACTGAAAGCCTGTCATGTCTGCTGAGCCACACTTGCCTAGTAAGTGCAGGCACACAATTGCTGGTCCCTTAATTCTAAGCAGAAAAAATACCTAGTTATCGGATATATTTGCTCATGCCCAACCTCACAGACACACCTGCATTAAAAAAACCCAATCAGACAGTTTAAGTACACTGATGTTAATGAGAGCAGCAAAAGGTTTAAGTTACTGTTGTTTCGTTTTCTCTAACGGAAAGATAAGCATGTATACCATCCAGTCATACTTCAGCTACAGCCACTAAAATGAAGGGGACTTAGTCATGGCTTGTACCACTGATTTTAACAGATCTACTGTACTTTCAGCATGGCACAATCTGGCTCCAACCTATTGCCCTTTTCCTTTTACACTGCACATCTACTTCTCAACCTTAAAAAGATGTTATCAGAAAAAAGAATGCAATAATCTCAGTAAATATTTTGTAAAAGACAAACTAGCAAGATAATCAGGCTTGCTCTCAGAGGTAGATCATCTTGAGTTGAATGGGGCTTGCACCCAAGATAAGCGTTGGATAATGGATGGATTTCCTTCTTACATAAGGACATAGCAATTTCTAGAAGGGTGTCCTCTTAGGCATTTCGTAGATCTTCCAATTGACTGTATGGAATGCTTGGCCTTACATGTTCATTCCCTGTGGTTTTGTGTGTATGCACAAAGTCCTGGAATACATCCTCTACAAATACTGTGGATCGTACTATATTACCTAAGAAGTCTACCGCGAAGGCAACAGGCAAATAGATCTTTGAAAGAAAGGCGAGATATAAATTCAATAAATAAGTGAATAAATAAATATTCTGCTTTCTGCCTTGTGTTTCCATTAATGTATTTCTGGTTTTGTCACTATATCCCAGCAGGCATTGCTAGATATCAAGTTGCATTGTTATCAGTGACTTGTCAAGCCTGCTCTCTCCATCTTGTGACGTGATTAAACTGCAGACTTCATGGCTTAAAATATATAGATTTTTAAAAAATGTCCATGCTTCCTCTCCTCATTCTCCCACCTCACATTTTCCATCAGGTTCTGGCCCAACCTATCTATCCGAACGTATCTCCTCCTATGAACCTGCTAGAACGTTAAGATCGCCTGGGGAGGCCCTGCTCTCGATCCCGCCTGCATCACAAATACGTTTGGCGGGGACAAGAGACAGGGCCTTCTCAGTGGTGGCCCCTTGGCTAAGGAATGCCCTTCCTAGAGACATTAGATCGGCCCCTTCCTTGTTAGCATTTCGTAGGAAAGTTAAAACCTGGTTGTTCGAGCAGGTGTTCAAATAGACAGTGTAACAAATATAGGAACATGGAATGACTGGATGATGAAATTGGATCCTGATTTTAACTACAAGGCGCTATCGAGCTATGTTGTATTGACTTTGTAATGATCGTATATTTATGCCATTGTTTTAATTGTTTTAATTGTTTTTATGATGTTGAGCATTGCATTTTTGAGTAGCCTGAGGGCTGAGAAAAGCAGTATATAAATGGAGTAAATAAATAAATATCTAGCGAAGAGCTTTCTAAATAAATCCTGTTGGTGACGTACCTTTTAGATATGCATCATTTCACAACACAGTAATTCAGTTTTACTAGTAAATCACAAGTTAAACCACCCCTTATAAGAGATATAGACATATATGTAAATGTATGAGACACAAAATACCTCATGAAAGCATTTATCTCATATGTGTGTGTGTGTGAGAGAGAGAAAGTTTGGAAAGCTCTGATCTAGCATAATAGGTTCTGGTTACATCTCGAATAGACTACTGCAACACTCTCTACGTGGGGTTGCCTCTGAAGACTGTTCGGAAACTGCAATTACTCCAACGCTCGGCAGTCAGGTTACTAACAGGAGCGGGGTACAGGGAGCATACAACTCCCTTGTTGCGCCAGCTCCACTGGCTGCCAATTAGTTTCTGAGCACAATTCAAAGTGCTGGTTTTAACCTACAAAACCCTATACAGTTCCGGCCCAGTTTACTTGTCCGAACAAATTCTCCCCTATGAACCATCAAGGACATCCGGAGAGGCCCTGCTCTCAATCCCGCCATCTTTGCAAGCGTGTCTGATGGGGACGAGAAACAGGGCCTTCTCTGTTGTGGGCCCTCGGCTGTGGAACTCCCTCCCAAACAAAGTTAGACCTGCCCCGGCTGTCCTTCAGAAGGCAGGTGAAGACTTGGATGTGGAACGAGGACTTCCCAGAATAAGCGGAGGTTGATTTCAATCGGAAATGGGTGACCACTTTTATAGACCGAGTTGAATGTGGTTTTAATGGCAATGTGGTTTTTATGTATCTCTGTTTTTATGTATTTTAATATGCTGTTTTAAGATGTTTTAAATTTGTATGGCATTGAATTTTGCTGTAAGCAGGTCTGAGTCCCTCCACGGAGGTGGGAAGGTCGGGGTACAAAATTTTAAAAAATAAATAAATAAATAGAGAAATCAAATGTCCCAAGCCACTGAGGAAAAATGGCTAGTCCAAATAAAATAGATTTGGGATTTGGCTTAGTTTTTATGGTTCAAAATACTCCTTCCTTCCTTCCTTCCTTCCTTCCTTCCTTCCTTCCTTCCTTCCTTCCTTCCTTCCTATTTAAGTAAGAATGTGTCTAAAATAAAACTTCTACATCATCATATTGTTCTGGTATCAAATGTGAGATATTAAATAGGAAATGCTCAGAGGCATGCCGTCCTGCAACTGTAACTTTTAAAAAAATATGACAGAAAAAGACTGTTTCTCACAAAGAATCTATTTTCTTCTTTAAATTCCTATTTCACTTTCTCTGTTGGAATTGAAGGTAGTACATATGCTTTTCTCCCTCCTGCTTGGTATGTAAGTATGTAAGAAAGTATGTAAGATAGGATAAGAAATAGTGTCTTGCCCAAGGTACCCATGGCTAAGTGGGCATTTGAACCCAGATCTCCCTAGGCCTGGTTCAATACAGCTTTTCATTTTACAATTCCCATAAAAGATATTCTATAAAGAACATTTGCTACTGAGCTTTATTGGGAGAATAGGAAAATATTAGAGTGCAGAGCATCAATTCAGCAGTATACACAAGAGAAGAAAAAACAAATAAGTAGCTCTACAGTTCGTGATTTTCTAAACTTATAAAAGGGCCTAAATTCTGGATATTAATCACAACACATTTTCTGCAAGCCTGTTGGCAGAAGCTGATACAAGATGAAATTTCTGATGCTGCTTATCGCCCAGTAAAGTATTAGGCTTGCATTCAGTATTATCAGAAATATTGTAGAAAGGAAAAAGTAAGAGGATAAAGAACAATGCAAGTCTGATATCACCACAGATACGAACAGAACGTTTCCAAAAGAAAGCTATAATCATGAGTGAATTTTAGCACAGAGTACCACAGGGTGCCTTCAAATACCTTTAAATCAGATTAAGGAACAAATTCTATAGCAGACTTAAAGAAACACAATTAACCTTGACCTTCCCCAACTATGGTAAAGTGCTGATATGGGTCAACAAGCAGGCTTTTGACACAAGAATCCTATGGCTTTCAGGGAAGTCCCACCGAGTTCAGGGAAACTGTTTCTAAATACAGCATGCACAAGATCAAATCTTTGTCTATTGCAACAAACCTGTCTTCTGGCACCGTGGAAGTTTTTATTTGATGCCAGATTATTAATTCCCTGTATCAGATAAAGAAGTGCATCTTGTGCCAAAGAGAACTCATAATTCTTTAAGGTGATGCAGGGTTGTTGGTTTTTTGGGAGGGGTTTTTTGGGGGAGGGGATCATTGGATTCATTGCTGGGGTCCCAGGTTTCAGCAGTGACCAGGAATGCATTTGAACAGTTAAAGTGAGTGTGCAAACTGATCTGGCCCCAATAACACATCTCTTGATTGTACCTTGGGAAGTCTGATCTGGCTATGGTCGCCCACGCTCTGGTCACATCCCGAATAGATTACTGCAACACACTATACGTGGGGCTGCCTTTGAAGTCAGTTCGGAAATTACAATTAGTCCAACGGCCGGCAGCTAGAATACTAACTGGAGCTACATACAGGGAGCATGCCACCCCCTGTTGTGTCAGCTCCACTGGCTGCCTGTCCATTTCTGAGCTCAATTCAAAGTGCTGGTTTTGACCTATAAAACTCTATACGGTTCTGGCCCAGCTTACTTGTCCGAACGCATCAGCCGCTACGTCCCACCTCGTAATTTAAGATCATCCGGGGAGGCCCTGCTCTCGCTCCCGCCAACTTCTCAAACGTGGTTGGTGGGGACGAGAGAGAGGGCGTTCTCGGTGCTGGCTCCCAGTCTGTGGAACGTGCTTCCAAGCAACATACGATCAACCCCATCCCTCCTGGCATTCAGGAAAAAAGTGAAATTTGGCTGTGGGACCAAGCGTTTCCACACTAGAACAATACAGCACTTTGGACTGAATTTGTAACAGCAAGTTGATGGATATGGCTCAATGCTCCTGTTATGGACGAAATACTGTTTTTAACTTAAGAGAATGTGTATGATGTGTTAATGTTAATTGTATTTTAATGTGTTTTAATGCTGTATGCCAGGGCTGTCCAACAGGTGGCCCGCGGGACGGATCCGGCCCCCCAGCCTGTTGGACACGGCCCCCGCTACCCCCAGCAACATTTTTTCAAAAATGGCGGCCGGGGGGGGGAGGAGGACGAGGAGGCGGGACAGGGAGGAGGAAGAGAGTTGGCTCCTCCTCCCTGCCTGTATCGCCCCCTCCGTCCCTCTCTCGGCGGCGCCGATGCGATGCAGTTTGCATTGGCGCTGCCGAGAGAGGGAGAAAGGGGTGGTACAGGGAGGAGGAGCCAGCTCTCTTCCTCCTCCCTACACCGCCCCCTTCTCTCTCTCTCTCTCTCGGCGGCGCTAATGCGGAACTGCTATATCCCAAGCGGCCAGAAAAGGATTTCTTTTCAGCCTTTGCAGCCGGGCGGCGGCGCCGAGAGAGGAACGGAGGGGTCAGAGGGATGAGCCGGGCAACAGCTCGATACAGGCAGGAGGAGGAGCCAGCTCTCTTCCTCCTCCCTGTATCGCCCCTTCTCCCTCTCTCGGCGGCGCCGCTGCGAGGCAGTTTACAGCGGCGCCGCTGAGAGAGGGAGACGGAGGAGATACAGGGAGGAGGAAGAGAGCTGGCTCCTCCTCCCTGTACCTTGTCCCTCTCTCGGCGGCGCCGATGCCTTGGAAGGGAGAAGGGATGCCCCGTTGCTCCTCCCTCCCTTCCAAGGCACCCTGGCAGCAGCTGAAGGTGGCGAAATGCCTTGGAAGGGAGGGAGGAGCCACGGGGCATCCCCCGCCCTTCCAACACCTCCCGTTTGGGACGCCGCCACCGGGAGGAAAGGAAGGACGGGGGGCCTGGCAGGGAAGAGGCAGCGATCCGCTGCCTTCTCCCTGCCAGGATGCTCCCTCCCTCCTTTCACCCTGGCAGCGGCGTTCCGTTTGGGACGCCGCCGCCGGGAGGAAAGGAAGGAAGGACGGAGGGGGCCTGGCAGGGAAGAGGCAGCGTTCCGCTGCCTTCTCCCTGCCAGGACGCCTTCCTCCCTCCCTCCTTTCCCCCCTGACCAGAGGGAGGCGAGATCTGGGTGACAGCTCTCTCTCAGGCTTGGATGGCTCGTGGGGGAAGCGAGCGCCTGGTTCTCGCTTCACCCACGAGCCATCCAGGCCTGCGAGAGAGCTGTCGCCCGGCTCACGCCTCCCTCTGACCAGAGGGAGGCGAGATCCGGGCGAAACCCCTCCTGCAAGCTTGGATGGCTCGTGGGGGAAGCGAGCGCCTGGTTCTCGCTTCCCCCACGAGCCATCCAGGCCTGCGAGAGAGCTGTTGCCCGGCTCACGCCTCCCTCTGACCAGAGGGAGGCGAGATCCGGCGAAACCCCTCCTGCAAGCTTGATGGCTCGTGGGGGAAGCGAGCGCCTTGTTCTCGCTTCCCCCACGAGCCATCCAGGCCTGCGAGAGAGCTGTCGCCCGGCTCACGCCTCCCTCTGACCAAGGCTGAAAAGAAATCCTTTTCTGGCCGCTTGGGATATAGAGTAGATTAGGGGATAAAAGTGCCAAGTACAGAATCTGTAGCCAGACAACGCAACGCTGGAATTGAAGAGGTCTGTCCTAAACCTTGCAGCCTTGCCTTGGATAGATTCAAGTTATGCCTTATTTGAATTCATGATTCAAGTTTGGAGTTTTACCTTGGAAGTTTCTGTGTTAGTTTTTCGTGAATTCTGATGGACTTATTTCTTGGATTATTTGTTCCTGCTTATCTTTCTACCTACTTGGATTTACCTATTTCTATGGAGTGTTTTTACTGTTAATGCTTTTTAATTATCTTCAATAAACTACTTGCATTTTTACTCAGCTGTGTGGTGTTTTAAAGCTAGAGGGCTTTTCCTGGCTTGGAGTACAACACCTGGTCCATTTCCAGGCACCATGGTGGTTATGACCTATAAAACCCTATAGCGTTAGGGTCCAACTTATTTGAAGGACCATATCTACACTTAGGAGGCCCTTATAGACATCCAGTATGATCTGGAAAGGACATTATCCCTGTCCCAGCACTTACTCAGACACATTAGGTGAGAACAGGAGAGAAAGCCTTTAAAACCTAGAGAAGCCTGGATATTATACTGCAAAATGCTAATGGATCTAAGTGAAACAAATTTTAAAAAACAGAGCTCCTGGTGGTTTTTAAAATAATGCCTTTTTTGGGCTTGAGTTAATTTTATGAAATGTGCTCATTTGTTTATTGATATGATTTTCATTCTCATCTTAATCATAGAGTTGGAAGGTCCTCATGGCACATTGAGTCCAATATCCTGCCCAATTGAGGATCTACAGGTAAAGCATCCCTAATAGGTAGCTGGCCAATGTTTTTCTGAAGAGGTCTAAAGAAATAAACGCCACCTTCTCTCTAGGCAAATGTTCTCACTGTTTAACTGTTCTCACTGTCTAAAAGTTCCTTCAACTGTTCAATTTGAATCTACTCTCCTGTATGTTCAGACTATTAGATATGGTCCTACTCTTTGGGATGGTAGAGAACTGCCTGCCATCTCCTCTGTGACAGCCATTGCTATACTAATTAGACTACTTCTGTGTTCAACAATTATATGTGTGTAAAATCTGTTATCACAGAGAGGGGAATTGCCATAGGTGTAATTTGTTAGATAAACAAAAATACAAGAAATATATTTTAGTTTTTTGATTATGTATTTTATTGGCGCAAAAAACTTTGTACTGAAACAGTTTTTGGTACCGTATATAAAAGAAGAAGGTGAATACCCCAAATCTGCAATTGGACAATATTTGGACCAACCAAGATGTAGCAACAATTGTAGAAGTGCAGGACTCTTCATCATGCTATACAAATTTTAAAAACAGGAGAAAAGGAAATAAACAGAAAATACCAGTATTCACTAGATGTCATCTGTGACTTTAGACTCGGACTCAAAATGAAAACTGCCAACTAAATGAATTAGTCACTGCTGACAAGTACTACAGTTATCATATTGCATCTAGCATCCTGTGACAAAGAGTGACCCTCATCTGTGAAAACATAAAGGCCAACTGTAACTCAGATCTGTCATTTGATGAAACACGCAAAGGTTCCTGGATAAGCAGAGAGTAAAAAATGGCAAATGCTTGATTTAACAAGGCCAGAAATCAAATGTAAGCAGATAAACAAATTAAACAAAATAAAACAATAGAAGCTAAACTGAGTAATATTCTATTGGCAACCTGCTCTCCAGTACATGGAATACCTGCTTTGATCATACAAAGAGTAGAAAATTTACTACATAGAAAAGTCTGCCTTCCATATCCACAGATTCTATATCTATGGCTTGAATTTTAAAAAAAGAAACCCCAAACAAATCTTGATTTTACCATGCCATTGTACATAATGGTACATGAGCACCCAAAGATTTTGGTATAGCAGGGTGTGGGGGTCCTGTAACTAAATCTCAGTGGATACCAAAAGTGCACTGCATATATCCTACTATTCCTCTTAAATATATAAAGGTTGACTCTCTGTTATTGGAAATATTTGGAACCTACAAGTGTTTTATATTTGGGGGTGCTGCTTTGTTTGTTTGTTTGTTTTTGGAATAGAAGTAGTACAGTGGCAATCTATGACTACAGCTGGAAAAAGAGACAGCCTAGAAAGGTTGATCACACAGATCTACAGTTTCTCTTCAACCTCGCATCTCATATACAATACAAGAAGCAAAGGAACAAGATGTGTGTCTGGTTGTGTGAATCCACACTTTCCACCTTCAGATCTTCATGTCTTTCTCCAGCCTTATGTCTGCTTTGCCTTGTATTTCTATGCTGTAGTTCGCCAGTACATTACAGCTTGCAAACATGGGGCCTTGGCCTCCTTCGTTGAGCTAAAAGAACGTACGACTTAATATTTAACCTTAAAGAAGGAAAACAACATTTGGGTCCCTTTGGAGGGAACAGCATATGAAAGAGCCCTATAAACTCTATTATGACTATTTACTTAACCACCTATGTAAACTAGGGCAAAGACAACTCCGAATCACATAATGCAGTGCTTGTTATGTATGACTGGTCAATAAAATCTTTTCTTTGAAGACTAGATCAGAGGTTAAAGCAGACCATGTGGCTGGCACATATTCTCATAATTCTATATGAATTTTTGGAATGCATGTAGGTGTCATTCAGCGGGTTCACACTGCATGACCTGAACCATGCTTATAAAAGATAGCATGGTTGCAGTGGCTAAAAGGGGGAACCAAGAAGCAGAAAAAGGGGAAAGCAGATTACACTGGGAAGGATAAGTGAGAGAGCCAAAGAAGAAAGAAGGACTCAATCCTCCAGAACCACAGGAGAAATATAGGAGTGTTGATGCGCTGAGCAATCAATCCTCCAGGCCCACAGATGTCAAGATAAAAACTCAGTCAGATGTCAAGATAAAAATAAGCGCTAGCTATTGCGATCCTGGCAGTGAGGCAGGAAACATCCCCAGTTGATGGAATACTTGTGGGTACATTTACACATGTACACATTTTGGCCAGAGGGAGAGGGAGAGGGAGAGGGAGAGGGAGAGGGAGAGAGAGAGGGAGAGGGAGGGGGAGGGAGAGGGAGAGGGAGAGGAGAGAGGGAGAGGGAGAGGGAGAGGGAGAGGGAGAGGGAGAGGGAGAGAGAACCAATTGTTAAATACTTTTATAGACACCAATTGGTGAAATGATTTTCCATTGCTCTATTCCCCTCTGTTTCTGCATAGGGAAGAAGTTTTTAAAAAACTGATCACTGGAGATGTATATTCAAAATGTTCACCTTCCAATCAAGAGGGCAATGCTAGAGCAGAGCTCTTAAAATTATTTATTTATTTATTATTATTTGGACTTGTACGCCGCCACTCCCCGAGGGCTCGGAGCGGCTTACAATCAGGTAAAACACACAGAGGTAAAAGCATACATATTATTTATTATTTATTTATTTATTTCCATCATTTCTACCCCGCTTCTTCTCAACCCCCGAGGGGGGACTCAGAGCGGCCTAACAACGGCAACGATTCGATGCCACATAGTATACATATAATAAAAGCAAACAGTTAAGAATAAAATACATTAAAATACAGCTAGAATTAAAATACATTAAAAATACAATTAACATTAAAATGCATAGTGTACATTCACAACAGTTAAAATAGTATTCCATCCATAAGCATTAGGTCTTGTCCACCAGATTGCCATCTCAATCCAATCAAAGTGCCGTATCGTGCTAAAGTGGAAACGCTTGGTGCCATAACCAGGATTTCATTTTTTTTCTGAATGCCAGGAGGGATGAAGCTGATAGAATATCAATAGGGAGTGCGTTCCACAGACGGGGAGCCACCACTGTGAAGGCCCGATCCCTCGTCCCCACCAACCGCATTTGAGATGTAGGCGGGAGCGAGAGCAGGGCCTCCCCGGATGATCTTAAGGTACAGGATGGGACATTGCGGCTGATGCGTTTGGACAAGTAAGCTAGCTTTAAAAGGATTTCTGGCCTAACAATCAAAGGCTAGCCGGAAAAGATGAGTCTTGCAGGCCTTGCGGAAGAAAAGAAGGTCCTGCATGGCCCGTACATCGCTAGGAAGAGTGTTCCATATTGATGGCGCCACTACAGAAAAGGCTCTGTTCCGGGTCGATGTAAGATGGATTGTTTGAAGGTCGGTACTTCAAGGAGGTTCATTTGTTCGGAACGAAGTGACCTCTGGGGTTGGTAGGGGAAAAGACGGTCCCTCAGATACAGTGGCCCCAGACCATGCAAGACCTTGAAAGTTAACACCATCACCTTGAAGGTGATCCGGTGCTCGACCGGAAGCCAGTGGAGCTGCTGGAGGATAGGTGTTATGTGACATCTCACTGGAGCCCCAGTGAGAAGTTGTGCAGCGGCATTCTGGATGAGCTTAAGTTTCCGGATCACTGACAAGGGCAGGCTGATGTAAAGGGCATTACAGTAGTCCAGTCTCGAGATGACCGTGGCTTGGAGCACAGTGGCCAGGTCGTCTCTGGATAGGTAGGGGGACAGACGCCTAGCTTGCCGCAGATGGAAAAAGGCGGTTTTGCTGACGCTGGAGACCTGGGGATTAGCATTATTTAGCTACAGTTTTTCTACTTTGGTGGGAGTCCTAACCTCTGCAAAAGTGGAAGACAGGGCCTTTTCAGTGGTGGCTCCTCGGCTTTGGAACGTCCTCCCTAAAGACATCAGATCGGCCCCTTCTCTCCTGACATTTCGCAAGAAAGTCAAGACCTGGCTATTTGAGCAGGCATTTGCTGATGAAATATAAGGCTTAATGAGATATATGGAATGACGACGATGCGATGGAAACTGATTTCAACATGACGCTGAGAATGCAATTGTATGTTTTTAATTGTTAATTTGTTATTATATGGGTTGGGGGGGTTGCCTTGTTGCTTGTGTTGTATTGAGGGCAGAGACTGCCTGTGTAAACCGTCCCGAGTCGCCTTCGGGCTGAGAGGGGCGGTATAGAAACATGACAAATAAATAAATAAATAAGACTGACTGTTATCTCACTTCTGTTACTGGGCAATTATGAAAATCCATCTATAACTAATTACTTCCAAATGGCAAAGACAATTATTGTATTTTCCTCCATATCCAAGTGCACCAGGATGCTTCATTGTTTTCTTCCTAAGGAAAGACCCCTGGCCATTCCAGCTGCCTTTTTCTGAATCGTCACCATGCTTCTATTCTGGGCACACAAAACCACCAGTTGTGCATAAACTTTCCTCAAGAGGATAGAAAGGCTGTCCTTGATTTGGCAAATACCATATGTGTCATGTCAGCAGTAGGATCCCCTTCTTTGGGGATCATTTCAGATTCAGTACAAAAGCACCACACTACTAATGAAAGGACAAACTGATGATGAACGCCTTCCCCTCCAAAAATGATTTGTCAGCAGTCCTATCCTATAAAGAACTTCTCTTTTAATGGAGATTGTTCTTGAAAGCATCAGGCACGCCAACATGTTATCATTCAAAAAGGTTAACAAGATCTTAATTAGCTTACCTCCCCAATTCAACCTCTTGTCAAGACATATTAGAAACTGTCTCAGCAAAGCCATAGAGAGAAGAAAGGAAACTGCAACAGCACACAATGGGATGAGGCTGTCCCTAAATGTCTTTGCGTACTGTTTTTTGCAAAGTTTCTTTTATGCCTCAGTTTTTTTAAAAAAAGGCAAACAAAAAAAGGAAAAGCCCAAGAAATCACACATACAATTTAAACACAGCTTTAATAACAAGGCCCTTTGTGGAAGCAAAAACTGCTATTCTCCTACACATAGGAGTTAATAAACTCTGCTTTCTTGGCATCACAAGTCCAGTATCTCTTTTTGCAGATATGGCACTAAAACCCAGAATTGTTCCTAGTTCGCAAGGAACTACAGAATGTGGGACACAGGAAATTAAGATTAACAACCTAGACAGTTTTGAATTGTGTGATACAGTTAAGTGAAAAATGTTGCCTTTGAGAGAGACTTTTCACTTGAATGTAGTAATTAGAAACTGACTTAATTGAAATGTTTTATCAACACTTTTAATATTTCATAGGCACTTTTTTTTTTAAAGAGCTTTAGAGCACTGGTGGAACAAAGGAAATGCATTTTAAAACATTCACTGTTATTTCCTTCATGCTCTCACTACCCGGCAACTTCTGCAAAGTGCTTACGATTTTGCCAAAGCATTAGCATCCTTTTGCAAAACTGAAACAGGCAGGGAACAATGGGACTGAATTCCAGAAAATAAACTGTCTTGCAGCATTTAAAGAGAAGAAAACTCATTTTGAAGTCCCAGTGGATAAATAAATAATGGGATTTCACTGTCTTCGGCAACTACAAGGCATTATATATTCCCATTCATCTCAACATGATTCACTATCCAATGCTATGATCAGTTACACTCAAGAGCAATGGTCACTGGACCAGTGCCAGGATTCATCCATATCATAGAATTAATGCAGGTTGACCCCATTAAACTACCATGGCTCAATGTTATGGAATCATAGGAATTGTAGTTTTATAAGGTCCTTAGCATTGTCTGCCAAGGAGTGCTGGAGCCTCGGCAAATTACAAATCCCAAAAATCTATAGCATTGAACCATGGCAGAAAAGGGGTGTCAAACTGCATTAATTCTATGGTGTAGGTGCAACCCTGGTCTTTATTGGCTATCAGTCAATTTCAATGAAATGAAAAAGAGCTGTAGCAAATTGGCACAAATGTGGTGCTAATCCCTGAAACATTGGGGAAAAATATTTGGTAAAAATCCACATCAGCAGAGTTCAGGGGCAGTATGATAGAGATCTTTGCCTTTGAGGATTGCGAGATTGATCCTTACCTATGATAGCCTTAGGTGTAAAACCAAATGTTATCATTTTCAAAGGTTATCAAGATCTGAAAGGTTAACAACGTTCAACCAAGGAAGGAAATATGATAGCAAAAAGACTCTCCAGGAGACAAGATGCAAAGGGATCTTGAAGAACCTGAGTTTAATGGGGTTGTAGAATATGTTTATGTAGACTTGATTAGATCTACACTGTAGAATTAATGCAGCTTAACACCACTTTAACCACCATGGCTCAATGCAATGTAACCCTAGGAGACGAAGTCTGGTGAGGTACCAGCAGTGGTTGGTAGAGACAGCTAAAGACCTTGAAAAGCTACCATTCTTATGATACCATAGCACTGAGCCATGGCAATTAAAGTGGTGTCAAATTGCATTAATTCTACAGTGTAAATGCACCCTTAATCTATTTTCTCGAGTGACTTCCTTATATTACAACTTCTTTCTCTCAGTTACTCTCAAAGGTCTACAGCAGTGGTTCTCAACCTGTGGGTCCCCAGGTGTTTTGGCCTACAACTCCCAAAAATCCAACCCAGTTTACCAGCTGTTGGTATTTCTGGGAGTTGAAGGCCAAGATAACTGGGGACCCACAGATTAAGAACCACTGGTCTACAGGATCCCTTCCATACTGATGTCCCAGACTAATGAAGCTATGTTTTTGAAATCTCCTGGAGCCCTTTGATATTGCACAGTTATTACTACTTGCAATGCCCCCATTCTATGGAATACTAGGATTTGCAATGCATGGAATCTGGAATTCTCATCCAGAGCTCTAATGCCTCCCCGAGCTAAAAATCCCAGGATTTCATTGGAGGCCAAGGAGGCAATTAAAGCGAAAGGACTATAGCACTATAGTAATGGTCTAATATCAAAGAGACCCCCAGACTCTGCAAAACAACAACAACAACAAAACAAAACTTTTAGTTCTCTAATACAACAGAACAGAAACTGAGAGGGAACTGTTTGTGTCCCTCAGTGTGCCAGAAAAGCCCCCCAACAACAGACACAAGAAAAAATGTATACCATATTGGTGGTTGTTATGTGACTTCAAGTTATTATAGAATTATAGTGATCCCAAGATGAACCTATCACAGAGTTTTCTTAGCAAAATTTGTTCACAGTTGCCATCGCATTCCTCTGAGACTGAAAAAATATAATTTGCCCATGGTCACTCAGTGGGTTTTCATCACCAAGCAGGGATTTGAAACCTGGGCTCCAGATTCTTAGTTAAAACGTTCAAACCATTATACCATGCTGGTCCTCAAACACCATCCACTCCTGGACATTTCTGAAGTGAAATATTAAACAATAATAATATTGTATTTCATTGCATAATGGTCGACATTGCATATAAGTTGCACCCCCATTTTGGGGTGGCAAAATTGGTATTTTTGCTATTATCTGCATATTAGTTTTACCCTTTATTAACTTGCCCATGACACTGCCCCTTTGGAGCTATGGGGACTACCTCAGATGACAATCAAGTGAAGCCCCTTAGCTGGAAAAAAATGCACTGCATGATGGTCTCCACCACATAATAGTTGAGCCCCACTTTTTAAAAAAAGGGGGGGAGTGGAAAGTCAGACTATTGTGTGGTGAAATACAGTAATAACAACAACATTTCTCAGGAAAAGTAGAAATTAATGTTTTAAAATTAAGATGAATGTTACAAAGTAATGTCTGAGACATTTAATTATGAGAAACATCAGATATGGCATTCTTTGTTCTAGCACTTCTATGGAATGATAAATCAGTTTGTCCTTTCCATTAATAACAGGGTTATCCGTATTTGTCTAAAGAAAACATGAAAGGTTATATGTTGTGTTTTACATGTGAAGTAAATTTAACAAATGTGGTTTTTGAAATGAAGGACAAAACTCTGTACCAAGGTAGGAACCATAGGACTCTGTTTCCTGGGAAATCATTAATGCTTTCCCGGGAAACAGAATTCAATAGTGTTAAAATCAAGATCTGGAGTTCTACAATCAAGAATTGAAAGTGTTTTTCTTTGCTTGATTATGCCACGTTTAACTTATATTTAAATAAGAACTAATTGCTTACTCAGAGGTAAATTTACTTTTATACTGCAAGGTTACAGAAAAGAGAGAGAGAGAGCAGGAGCAGAGACAGACAGACATATTGCCCAGGATTTTAAAAAATGTGTAAAGGTTAGTTTATTATAACTAAGATAGTTATAACATGCTATGAGTACTCTTGTGTTGAAAATGCTGAAATTTTGAGTATTTAAATATATTTAAATGTTCAATATCTTTAAAAAAAAGAAAATCCATAAAAATGTAAACAGATTAAAAGCATAAACATGCATTTCAGCAAATGAGTGTGTACAACCCCCTGATGACTTCAAAAAATATCTCTCTTCTTCTGCCCTGACCTTATAAGATATATTAGAGGTTTGACATCAGAATATTCCAAATTGGCAAATAGGACTGCCTGTCAACCATTTGAAAAGATGATATATTCACAGTCTAAGCATTAAAAGCCATCTATATGTACAGAGTCTGACTTCCATATTACTTCAGAAAAAGGGAGTTCTGTTTACTCTGCAGCTTTAAATGCAAATAGTGTTTTATTTTCCAATTCACAGCAATTAAATATTATTTTTATCCCAATTAGCAAAACAGCAGGGTTCTTTAATAAGTACCTGTTTCAGAAATATACGGTGCCAAACAAAGCTCCGTAAGAAATAATATATACTTCCAGAACATAATTATTCTACAGCTCATAAATGAAATTTCTGATTTACTGAGCTCATTCTTAATCTTTATTCTAAAACATCCAAAGCATATTTACTATCAATACACTTCCTCAGTTGCAAGTTTTGCTATCTTTTGGGAGAGGTTTTACTCTCTATTAACAGATGGTTGTCATTCAAGTAAATAGTATTTAAGTAGGAATAAAGTAAAAGCAGTTTAAGCAGTAAAAGTGCAAAACATCCTAAATACAAGAATTGACATTTCAAGGAAGACTACAAGTCTATATGTGTTTGGAATAAGTGTCATCAAATCAATTGGATATACTTCCATGGCATCAAAATATACTGTATATTCATGTGTAAATTAATCTCATGATTAAATCATGAGCAGGTTTTGGGGGCAAAATTATGGATTTTGATACGATGTGTTGCTAAACCAAGAGTCATTCCACAAGGAGGGGAAAGCAACAATGCCACCTCAAGGAGATAGACACCTCAGTTGCCACTATTTCCCTACCCAGAGATTCAATAGGGCCAGAAGCCCAACATGGTTTCGGTCCAAGTTACTACAAAATAGACTTCTCCATTATAATCTACCCCATATAGATTATAACATCTCCCCCTATGAACCACCTGTGAACCATCTCACATCTCCCGCTATGAACCATCTCGGAGATTAAGATCTTCTGGGGAGACCCTGCTCTCAATCCTGCCTCCTTCACAGGCGCAACTGGTAGGGACGAGAGACAGGGCCTTCTCAGTGGTGGCCCTCAACTCTGGAACTCCCTCCCCAGTGAAATTAGATCAGCACTCTCCCACTTGGCCTTCAGAAAAAACGTAAAGACATGGCTATGGGACCAAGCCTTTGAGCAGTAAAGTAATGCAATACAAGAAATGAATAGGACATAAGTGCAATTGACATGGCTTGGGATTATGATTCTGGATTTTGTGATTTCCATGCCATATCAAGATGTTTTTAATTCTATATTTTAGTTTTAAATGTCTGTTTATGTTCTATGTTTAATATGATTTTAAGGTTTAATTTATAGTTATGTTATTATTTTAGTTATTATGCTTAGGTTTCTGTCGAACTCCAGGGAACCGGGACCCTCTAGATGTATTCATACAACACCAGCACTTGAAATATAGTCATTTATTTGAAGCAAGGAATATCCGCAATATATTGAAGAATAAAAAGTAAAAAGAAAACACATCTATAATCCAAGCAGGAAGGTTTCAGGAGCCAAAGCAATACAGGTGAAATAAATCCAATAGAGTCCCAATGCGTTCAATAGAGTCCAAGAGAATCAAAAGAGTCCACGAGAATTCAAAGTCCCAAAAAACTTAAAATAGAAATTTCATAAGAAGAGCCATGCTGAATCGGACCTCAGCCCATCTAGTCCAGCATTCTGTATCACACAGTGGCCCACCAGTTGTACACGGGGATCTCGAGCAGAAGGGAGGGCAAAACCCTGACCTGCTCCCGACCCCCCACAACCGGTACCCAGGGAAATCCTGCCTACCTCAACCAACTCCGAGGTGGCACTTGAATGTCCTTTTCAGTAACTACCGATACACTTGGTATCCATGAATCTGTCTAATCCTGCCTTGAAGTTGTTCAGGCTGACAGCTGTCACAACCTCTTCTGGAAGTGAGTTCCATAACCCAATGACCCTCTGAGTGAAGAAATATTTCCCTTTATTAGTCCTAATTTTCCTACCTTGGAGCTTCAGGGAGTGCCCTCTAGTCCTAGTGTTTTGTGACAAAGAAAATGATTTTTCTTTATTCACCTTTTCTATCCCATGCATGATTTTATACACTTTGATCAAGTCACCTCTTAAACGCCGTCTTTCAAGGCTGAAAAGACCAAGGCGTTGCAACCTGGTTTCATAAGGGAGCCGCTCCATCCCTTGGATCATTCTTGTTGCCCTTTTCTGTACCTTTTCCAGTTCCGTTATATCCTTCTTAAGGTGCGGAGACCAGAATTGTACACAGTACTCCAAATGTGGCCTTACCATCGATTTGTAGAGAAGTAATACAACATTTGCTGACCTATTTTCGATTCCCTTTCTGATCATGCCTAGCATAGAATTTGCTTTTTTCACTGCTGCTGCGCACTGGGTAGACATCTTCATTGAGCTGTCCACCAAGACCCCAAGATCCCTTTCCTGGTTTGTCTCGGAAAGCTTTGACCCCATCAATTTGTAGGTGTAGTTGGGGTTCTTTGCCCCGATGTGCATGACTTTACACTTGTTTAGGTTAAAATGCATTTGCCACTTTGTTGCCCATTCACTCAATTTCGAGAGATCTTTCTGGAGAGATCTTTCTGCTCTGTCTATTTCCATAGACAGAGCAGAAAACTTGAGCCCCAAGGCAAGATGATCTTCCCGCACCAACGTTGCCAGAAAACTGGGGGTCACTACAGCGAGCAGCAGTAAAATAGTCAACCAAACCACTTTCAATTCTCTAATTAAAACATAGGCCTTGAATTTTGTCAATTAAAATTCCTTCTCTGCTGACTGCACTATCAACACAGGTGTTGCTTATCTCAGTCTAGTTTACACAGACAAGTTCCCAGAGAATCTTCGCTCAGACAAATTCCCAGAGAATCTTCGCTCATGAAGATTCCCATCCCTTGTATCAGTTTGCACTGCAGGAGCCACTATTCTGGTAGCCAAAGAAGCCACAAGCCCAACAGTTCCGTATATATGCTGGCACTGGATCTTATCATAACTTGTTGTACACCGCTTTGAGTCCCTTCAGGGGTGAGAAAAGCCGTATATAAATGGAGTAAATAAATAATATGTTCAGGTCCTCTGGAGAAAAAAAAACTGTTTCTGTCAGCCAAAATCAGATGCCCCCTAACTATGGAATGATATAACAAAAGAGATTCCCATGCTCAAGATGTGTGATCTATCTATCTATCTCAGCAGGAAAGACCAGTCTCTTCTGAAAAGGCCTATCTGGATTATTTTCAAATTCCGCTTTTTCAAAAAATATCTTTACAGATTTTAATATGTATTCTCATTTTATGCTCTTTTAACTGATCTTATGCATTATGTTATTTGTTCTTGTATCCCACTTCAAAATACAAAGAGGGTGGGTAAATGTTGTTGTTGTTGTTGTTAACAACTAGATGTAATCTCTCTCCCACTAATAGTGAAGAAGACATTCCCTTTTCCAAACAAAGTGTTGCATTAGGAGGGGGAAAAAATAAACATAAGGTTAGAGTAAACTGAATTCTAATGTGGGAAGAATATTACGTTCTACTAAGAAGAAGCCTACCTTGAATAAATTATTCATGCTATAATCCTACGCATAGTTGGAAGGAAGTTCCTCTGAAAGAAACACAATTTTCTTCCTATAAATGCATTTAAGATCAGTGTCAGTTTCTAAGTGCACCAATAATATTTGGACCATGGGGGATTTCAAAAGGACTATTCTGAAATTACAAAACCAAGCACTTATACATATTCAAAGATCCTCTCAGCAGTGAGATGAGGGGTCCTTGAAGAATTAGATAAATCTCATCAGGTAAAGGAGAACATGTATGTCCATTATGAAGGTCTCACATTTCCTTCTCCACCCTACCATTAGTATGAAGAACAACCTCTTCTACATTTCTCCACTACTTTATATTTTCCTTTAGAAAATCACATAAAACAGACCATTCCTGTGACATCAGTTCATATTTATTTTCCAGCCTGCCTAATTCAATTCCTCAATGTTTGGGAACCTCCAGATGCTGTTGGACTTAAATCCCCAACAATCATCCCCAGCTTGGTCAATGTGAGAGATGGTGGGACAGACGTTCATCACTACCTCAACACTCAAAGGCTCCCAACCCAAGCTTTAGTTTTCCCAGCCACTTAATCCACTGGGCAGTCCAAATTATTGCTGAAGACAAGCACTACTAATCCTAAAAGCACCCATAAATTATTTGCCAAGAGCACAAAGAGATCCTCATTATATTATTAAATTAATCTACCGGTATATTACACAGAGATCATCTGCTTTTCATTAAAAGCAGTTAACCACAGTTTTAAATGAAATAAAGCTTTCTCAGCATTAAAGCTTTTTAGGTTCTAATGGGGGGGGGTTGACCCCAGAAAATAAAACCTGTAGATAAACTCCTAATTGCAAATAAGTGCTGCTCTAAAACTCATTAAAGGCCAGTTGTAATCTCATTTAAAAACAATATTAATATTACAGTTGATTTAGCATGAACATTAATTTTGTTCTAATTAATTAATAGTTGAAACAGATAAGGGCATTGCTCAAGGGGCAACACTTTTATATCTAATCATCTAAAACAGTGTCTAATTTTGTGTTTTTTAAAGTCATATTTATGTAAGATTCAAGCAACAATTATTCTAAAGTAATCTCGATAATATTTAGGTTAAAGATATATTAATATGACTGTAATCTATCCATTAAGAGAACAATTCAAACATTTGCTGGTTAATTGATGGGACCCCAGTCTAAATCTTAAACAGTGGGGAAGAGAGAATGAAAAAATCTACCTAATTTTTGGTTATTTTGGTTCTGGTATGCTGCCATTTTTTCCATCAAACTGATGGCAATATCACATTCAGCTAGCTGTCCAAGTAGTAGTCTATTGATCTATATCAGGGCTGTCCAACTTCTACCAACCCTGGGGCCTGATTACAGGACACTGATCAACTGGGGGCCCTAAGGGTCCGCCCCCTCCCCGGCTCCGCCCCCTCCCCGGCTCCGCCCCCTCCCCGGCTCCGCCCCCTCCCCGGCTCCGCCCCTCCCCGGCTCCGCCCCCCCGGCCCGCCCCGCTGTATATATTCACAAACTCATATTCCCCTTTATTTCTAATAAAATACATTTGTTATTACTATTATTCCATTCCTGCCACATGTATATATTCACAAACTCATATTCCCCTTTATTTCTAATAAAATACATTTGTTATTACTATTATTCCATTCCTGCCATATAGATAGATCACAGATTAGAAAGGCATACAGTGCATTTGGAAGGCTTCACAAAAGAGTCTGGAGCAACAAGCACCTGAGGCAAAGCACCAAAATCAGTGTGTACAGAGCTATCATATCATACAGTTCGCCTACAATCAAAGAGCATTCTAAACCGCACCAATGATGGAATTAACCAATCTTGGCACACAGAACTCGCATGACCAACATGAAATACTGGAAGGCTTTGGTGGGCATTGACCTTGAGTTGTGGAGTTGTAGTTCACCTCCATCCAGAGAGCACTCTGGACTCAATGTTGATCAGGACCAAACTTGGCATGAATACTCAATATGCCCAAAAGTGAACACAGATGGAGTTTGGGGAAAATAAACAGGAGCCGGGGAAGCCGAGAGCATGGTTTTGCGGCCCCCGGGCTTGGTGGAGGCTCCCTGCAAGCAAACGGAGGGGATGCCTCTCGGGCCTGGCTGCTTCCAAACCGGGGTTTGGAAGCAGCCAGCTCCTGAGATGTCCTCCCTTCTCCAAGTCCCCTTCCCAAGCGAGAGAGAGACTGGGGAAAGGGAGGAGATGCCTCTCGGGGCCTGGCTGCTTCCAAACCCCAGGAGAAGGAAGGAAGGAGTGGAAGAGAAGGGTGGAAGGGAATGGAGGGAGGAAAGGGAGGAGGAGGGAAAGGGAGAAGGAAGAAAAGATAAAAGGGTGGCAGGAAAGGAAGAAAGGAAGGTAAAAGAGAGAGGGGCAAGGAAGGAGGGAGAACAGTTGAAAGGGTGGGTGAGTGGGTGGGTGGGTGGAAGGAAAGAAGGTGAAAGAGAGGGACGGAGGAAAGAAGGAAAGAGTGGAAGGAAAGGGAGGGGGGAGTAGGGAGAGGGAGAGGGAAGTGGGGGGGGGGAGAGAAGGCCGGGTGATGGAGGCGAGTGTGCTGAGGGCCTGAGGGCCTCCAAGCGCACGGAGCAACAGGAGGAGAAAGCGAGCGAGAGGAGAAAGAGAGAGAGGGAAGGGGCAGGGAAGGAAGAAGATGAAAGGGTGGAATTGAAGGAGGGAGGGAGAAGAAATGTGCTCACCTTAGCGCTGCATGCTTCCTTGCAATAACTCCTCCCTGGGAAGGGAGGGAGGGAGGATGAGAAGGAGGAAGGAGCTCTGCCAAGCCATGCGACCGGGTCGCTTCTTCCTGTTTGCTGCCAAGGGGGCGGGGCCCGAGAGACGGCACTCCCTCCCTCAGGAGAAGAGGAGAGGGCCAATGGGAAGCCAAGGGGCGGGACCAAAAAATAATAATAATAAATAATAATATTTTTAATTGAAAAAATATTTTTAAAAATAGATTATTTATTGCAGGAGGGTAAGGGGCCGTAGCCAAGGGGCTAGGGGGCCGTGTACGGCCCCAGGGCCGCCTGTTGGACAGCCCTGATCTATATACATACTAGCAGATGTACCTGCGGTTGCCCAGATATGCATTTGATAATGGGAACAATCATAAAATTGTATCAGTACGGATTAAAACATGTTAATCTGTGCTGCATAAAAATGCACTGTTCTAAATATAGATTCTGTTAAGAACTGAATTATGACTTCTGTTTTGTCATCTTAAGGACTTCTTTCTCCCATCTCCATCTCGCTTCCATCTTTGCCTGTCTCTTTAAGATGGCCTCCTTTAGAACATCCCAAAGATAATGCTCTGGCCCTCCAAACAAATGCTCTGCTCCTCTTCCCATTTGTCACTTCTCCCTCAAAGGTAGCTTTTCTATCTACATAGTGCCTTCAAGTCGCTCCTGACATGAAAAAAAATACCGCCCTCTTATGGTTGCATTTGAGCCCAGCAGGGCAAAGCTCATGGACCACCAATGTACTGTAGATAGTTTTAAAAATAAGGCAACACACAAAAGCAGTGGTGTTTTGTTTAGATTAAAACCCTGCTAGTATTTTAAGTTGGTTAATAAAGAACATGTGTAATAAGTTCAGTCAAGCTCTATCAAGCCATGCAGGAGCCTTTGTAGAACAAACATCTATACATATTTTCACTTTTACAGAAAAAGGTAATATTTTAAATAAATCTATATACCGTATATTCTGGGGCACTAGACGATTATTTAGGCCTGGAAAATCATAATAAAAGTTGGGGGTCGTCTAGTACACCCGGTATAACATTTAAATAATAATATATTTTTTAAAAAGAATGAAATCCAAACTACCTTAGGAGGGAGAGAGGAAGGAGGAGGGTGAAGGGAGGGCACAGGGGGGAGGAGCGACGGCCGTGCCTTGAAGCAGGGGCTACAACTAGCTTCACCAAAGCAGCAAAGAATTCCTGCCTTCTCAGGAAGCTCCAGAGCGCCCTTCCCATTGCACTGACGGGGAAGAAAAGCAGTCGGGGTGAAGGCACGAAGAGCGGGAAAGAGGATTCAGGAAGGGAGGATGAAGACGGGTGGGAGGGAGGAGTGCGCCACGGGCACCTGTAACTTGGAACTTGTGGCGAAGGAGGGTGAAGGCGGGTCCACCCGTCCTCCGCCTCGCTCCGCCCCTCCTCCGCCTCGCTCTGCCCCTCCCCCGGTCGTTCTGCCCCTACTCCACCTCGTTCTGCTCCTCTTCCGCCTCACTCCGCCCCCCAGAAGCCTCTGGGCATGCTGCTGCCACTGCTGGCAGCGAAGGGACGTGCTCGGTGCCGGCACCTCCCTCCTTCCTTCCTCGGCTGCACCTGGCCTGAGATGTGGCACCCTGCCTCACACGGAACTCCATGGGAGGTGCAGGAAATTACGGAAGGAAACTACGGAAGTGCTGAAAAGCAGAGTCGTCTTAAATGGCGAGTATACTCCTAACTCTTTATTTTGTGTTCAAAAGTTGGGGAGTCGTCTTATAGCCCCAGTCGTCTAGTACCCCAGAATATACGGTAAATATAGTCATTTAAATAATGTGTGCACACATATGGTACATTGTTTATAGAAAAGGCCCATGTGTATCATCATGTATGCCTTCTTTCATACCTAAAAAATAACACCTCTAACAAGACATTACATTTTGAAGTCTGGTTACTTAATCCAAAATGAAGAGCCCCTATCTATTTGATCGAAATGATTTTTTAAAAAAATAACAACACTGAATTTTACTAAAATAAATAGCAAAGCCTTATAGTTCAATAGTATCACATTTCTAATAGAAAGGTAGATCATGGCATGGAAATACGAAGTATGTCCCTGTACCCTGAACATTTTCTTTCTTTAATTTTGAACTTAGATAACTACACAACTAGATCATGGCTGTCATATACCAAACACTATCATGTTGATAAACCTATTGCAAAAGTAATAGATAGCTGGGGAAAATGTTGGAAAAACAGAAATGGGCTTTCTTTGGGATGGGGAATCCAACACACGCCCTTCTAATCAACCCTGCCAGTATTTAAAATGGCAAAATAAATTGATTGTATTATGAAATGAAAGTTTATTTATAGTCTGCCCTATCTCCCCGAAGGGACTCAGGGCGGCTCACAACAAAATACACGATGGCAAACATTAAATGCCAACAGTAATATATAAGCAAATCACACTGTGATCCATAAATTATCTATACTGAAGGGAGAAAATGTGCACTGCTCCTTAAAAATCATGTTTTGTGCCTCCATTGCTACACTCTAGTTCCCAAACAACAGCATAAAGAATGAAATGTAAAAATAAACCCTGTTTATCATAAATTCAAAAAATGTGGTCGTTTTTGTGTTTTTAAAAAGTTTCTATAGACAAGTTCCAAAATTTGTGACTAGATGATACTTCAAATCTAGTTTGTGGGAAAGAACAACAATGGAAGAGATTAGCATTGAAAATATATTTCCTTTCTAGAACAGAGTGGTAACTGATATATTAAATTGAAATGTGCCTTTTATTTCATTCAGGATTTAACAAATGCTGAGTGTCGATGTTATGAAAAGAACTGTAAATAGCTGGGTAAAAGACATAATCCAAAATAGGGAAACAGTATTTCTTTCTAAAGTTTGTGAAATGTAGATTATTAAAATGTATCATCCCACTCACCAGTGTGTAATTGGCCTTCCCAAGGGAACATCAACCACAGAACAACCACAGTTTCATAATGTCTTTCAACTGACAAGGTTTTTTTTACAGTCTTTTGCTTCTTGATCCACAAAACATCCCCATCTGAGGCTATAAAATAGGTTTATTTATGTCAACCTGTGGAATTTACATGCAGATGAGTTAGAGACTAAAATATTAAGTGGCGGAGAGACAAACACGAACACCAGCAACATGTTAAAAGTCATTGCATTATGGTGTCTTCTCAATCTAGAGAAATAGCAACATTTCAGTAGAATAAAATCCAGAAATTATAAATGAAAAATCCTAACATTTCCATCTAAAAGAGTCAGAAATGATCATATATTACCATCCAAACATTTGGAGAAGACGAGCTGGAACGAGTCTCCGTGCTCATAGTGGGGCACAGGCTATGAAGCCATAGGTTAACAAAAAGTTAAGGAGTATGTGACCCTCCAGTATGTTTGTATTTTTAATCATATTTTTAACATGGAAATAAATGTTGTTCAACTGCAACTTCCATTTCCTCTCATCATTAGCTTTACCAGCTTCGGGTAATGGGAGTGTCATTTAATTAATCAATTAATGGTCTCGAAATGGGAAACCTATAAGAAAGTTGAAACAAAATAAGACTAAAAACACACTGATACAAAAGATAATATTATCTGGAAGATCCAGAAGAAATAAAGGATTAAAATAATGAATAAAAAGTCAAGGGCAGGATTTGAGGCCAAAGTATGGAAGACGGCCCAGAAATTGCAATTGGTCCAAAGGTCAGCAGCCAGGCTTCTAACTGGAGCTAATTATAGGGAGTGCACAATAGCCCTATTAAAGCAGCTCCACTGGCTGCCAATAAGCTTCTGATCCCAATTCGAGGTGCAGATTATGACCTACAAAGCCCTAAACAGTTCGGGCCCTGCCTATCTTCGTGATCGTATCTCCCCCTATGAACCGGCGCAAGCTCTAAGATCTGCCGGGGAGGCCCTCCTCTCGCTTCCACCTCTGTCACAAGCACGACTGGTGGGGATGAGGAAGAGAGCCTTCTCAGTTGTGGCCCCGACTTTGGAACACTCTCCCCAGGGAGATAAAGCAAGCCCCCCCCCCCCCCGCAGTCCTCCTTTCACATGGACTTGAAAACTTGCATGTTCCAACAAGCATTCAAGAATGACTAGTCCCTATTTATAAATGCCTAGTCCATAGATTGCCAGATAGTACTCTTGTTTTGCACGTCATCCACTTCCCCTATAGTATGCTGTTTGCCTCTGCCTAGCCCTTCTTAGTTTGGACATGTCCATTGTAGTCATCTTGATCACTGTCTGATGGAGCTCCATTGCAATCACTTTCATACTTCTATGTTTCAGCGTGTTTTTATCTGGGTTGTTGTATTTTATGACGCTTTTACTTTAATGTGTTTTGTTTTATTAATTGTTTTTGCTCGTATGTTTTATGGACTTTCTGTCCCATATGTAAGCCACCCCGAGTCCCTTCGGAGAGATGGTGGCAGGGTATAAGAATAAAGTTATTATAACTAATTATGCTATGACCCATTGATAACTTCTGCTGGAAGTTGACCACGAAGTCATGCTGGAAAACCTAGAGATTTCAAGAGAGATCTTCTCTTGAGTTCGAAAATACCATTTTTTGAAGTTTTTTACAGTCACGAGGTCCGGTGCCCTTAATCCCAACCATAGTTGGGCACCAGGCCTAGATACACAGCATGTACAAGATCTCATTTGATCTTGGAAGCTAAACATGGTAATTCCTTGTTGGTATTTGGATGGGAGATCACAAAAGAATACCAGGTGCTGTAGACCATAGTCCACGATGGTAAACCACTTCTGTGTATTCCTTGCCAAAGAAAACTCTATGGAATTCATGGAGTCACCATGAGTCAACAGCTTGCTTGAAGCCACATACACACAGGTACGTGTACACACACATTGGTTGTGGCTAGCAATTGAATTGAAGGCCAATACTAAAAGTTTGTAGCATTATATATTGCACTAATATTCTCTTTAATCATTCAGAAGCAGCTGTTTCCAGGTAGAAAACTGGAGTAACCTTCTCATTAGTGAAGACCTTTGATTCCAAAATTCAACTATATACTCAAGACCCCACTCATGGTGCTCCTTGCTTTCTAGTGAGAAAAACCATTAATGTTAAGAACAGATATTTTCTCAACATTTAATACACAGCTCAGCTAGGAAAATTCTTGTAACTGAAAGCCAGGCAAGACCAATTAACTACACTTGTGCAGCTCCAGGTGGCACATGATTTTTAGTATCCTTTCATCGTGCTAAATGTTTTTATTTTACCATATGTCAGCAGTTATGTACAGAAATAAATCAACCGCTAAATATCACTTTTAACTCCTATAAAACAAGAGTACCTGGTACTGGAGGACTGTCATAGGATTAAAAACTCCAACAGTGGAACGGAGACAAAAATATAAAGCCAACACATCAGAAATACTAGGCAGAGGGAAACAGAATCCATTATATATCCTTTAGGTTGGCAGGTAAGCAAGCAGAGTTTATACAGTCCTAAACCCAACTGCTAATCCCGATTACAGTAGGCCAATTGAATCAATTAAAGAATGATTAAATAAAGACATACATAAACCTCATTAATACAAACTTCCTGAAGGTAAGAGCTGTTTAGCAGTGAAATATGTTGCCTCAGAGCGTGGCGGAGTCTCCTCTGGAGGTTTTTAAGCAGAGGCTGGATGACCATCTCTCGGGAGTGTTTTGATTGTATTTACTAGTATGGCAGGAGGTTGGATTGGATGGCTCTTTCAACTCTATGATTCTATAACTGGCATCACATTTGTGCCCATTGGTGATGACTGATTATCTTTCTTTCCTGAAATCTCTTCAGGAACCGGCAGCTGATGGTATCAACCCAGGGCCACCAATGGAGGACACTTTCAGTGTTTGGATGAGGGGAAAAGGGATCTACTGCGTCCATTCAATTTTGTTATAAATCTCTGTTTCAGTCTTAAGGCAAACCTAAAGTAAGCCTATGACAGAGTTTACTTATCAGTTGTCATCTTGCCACCGCCATAGAAGTAATGACAGTGCGCAAATGTGCTCCTTTGTTGCTTGGCACGTTTCCCAATGATTGAAAAAGCATCAGTGAGGCTCGGACAGGAGACGGGGAAAGAAAGGATTGCCCCAAAACCAGGGAAAGTAGGATGTTTGTGTTAGCATATCCTCGTGAAGCTGGAAAGTTAAATAGCCTCTGTGTCTCTGTCTATATGTGTTGTATGTCTATGGCATTGAATGTTTGCCATGTATATGTGCATTGTGATCCACCCTGAGTCCCCTGCGGGGTGAGAAGGGCGGAATAGAAATATTGTAAATAAATAAATAAACAACAGTGACCAGCTCTAAAATGGAAGTGGTTCAATGGTTTACACTGCCCTAAAATGCAAGGAAGCTCCAGAGCAGCCTCTGACTTTAGGTAGTGTTACTTTATGTATTTTGTTACTTTATGTATTTTGTTGTGATGTAATTTTTCTGTTGTTGTGTGTTTAACTTTGTTGTATTACTTTTGGGCTTGGCCTCACATTAGCCGCCCCGTGACCCCTTCAGGGATATGGTGGCGGGGTATAAATAAAGATGATTACTATTATTACTATAATTATTACTAGCTGTACCCGGCACGCGTTGCTGTGCCCTATTTAGGACAGGGCTGTCCAACTGGCGGCCCTGGGGCTGTACACAGCCCCCCAGCCCCTTCCCTACGGCCCCCTATCCTTTTAAAAAAGAAATTGGCTGTTTAAAATAAAAAAAATATTTTTTTAAAATTTATTTTGAATTTTTTAAATATTATTTTTTAATATATTTTTTTCACGGAAGGGAGGGGCGGGGCAGGGAGGAGGAGGAGCAGGCTCCCTCCTCCTCCATTTTTTTCACGGCGGGAGGGGCGGGGCAGGGAGGAGGAGCTCCGGAGATGGCGCACAGCCACGGCGGAGAAACCGAGAAGAGGAGCTTTCTGTGCCGCGCCACCTCCTGCCTTTGGGCGGGTGCCCCCCCTTCCTTCCTTCATTCACTCCAGCGATCACACTCACATCTAGTTTACTTGCAAGCCCATCTGTATATAAACCTCACTTCTTCCTAAACCTTTCCAGTGATGGTGACTCAAACTGGATTATGCAAATATTGATACCTGAGCAGAGAAAGGGAAAAATCAAAACCAGCTACCATGAGAAATAAAATTCCAGTTTTGTAAATTTCCAGTTTCAATCCTTTCTAAATAAGCACTGAAAGGAATGCAAATTAAGGTTCCTGTTATTGGCTGAGTCTCCTCCGCCTTGGCCACGCCCCCTTCCCTTTCCTCTCTGCCTAAACTAGAAGAGGAGGAGGAGACGCCATACAGCCCAAAAACTTACAACAGCCCAGCATTTTCTCCTGATGTTTTGCCCACATCTATGGCAGGCATCCTCAAGTTGTGAGGTCTGCTGGGGTGGGAATATAGGGGGCAGAAATATAATAATAACAGTAATGAATGTATTTAATTTGGAAATAAGGGGAGATGGGGATGGGAATATAGGGGCAGAAATATAATAATAACAGTAATGAATGTATTTAATTTGGAAATAAGGGGAGATGGGGATGGGAATATAGGGGCAGAAATATAATAATAACAGTAATGAATGTATTTAATTTGGAAATAAGGGGAGATGGGGATGGGAATATAGGGGCAGAAATATAATAATAACAGTAATGAATGTATTTAATTTGGAAATAAGGGGAGCTGGGGATGGGAATATAGAGGCAGAAATATAATAATAACAGTAATGAATGTATTTAATTTGGAAATAAGGGGGAGATGGGGATGGGAATATAGAGGCAGAAATATAATAATAACAGTAATGAATGTATTTAATTTGGAAATAAGGGGGAGATGGGGATGGGAATATAGGGGCAGAAATATAATAACAGTAATGAATGTATTTAATTTGGAAATAAGGGGGAGATGGGGATGGGAATATAGGGGGCAGAAATATAATAATAACAGAAATGAATGTATTTAATTTGGAAATAAGGGGGAGATGGGGATGGGAATATATGGGGCAGAAATATAATAATGTATTTAATTTGGAACTGAGGGCTGTTTTGCTGAGGTGGGCTCCTTTCTTCCTTCTTTCTTGCTTTAATTCTTGCTTTTATGTTATTTATTTATATTTATTTCCCTCCCATATATATTCCCTTCTTCAATCCATCTCTCTTCTGATATTTATTTATATTTATATTTATTTCATTCAGTTCCATTTTTTAAAATAAATTTTATAATTAAGAATGCAACTAGTAAATTTAAGTAAATTGGAGCCCGGGGAGGGGCGGAGCCGGAGGGGTGGGGCCAGAGTGGGGCGGAGCTGGGGAGGGCAGGGGGCGGAGCCGGGGCGGAGGCAGACCCTAAGGCCCCCAGGTGATCAGTGACCGGAATTTAGGCCCCCGGTCCGGTAGAAGTTGGACAGCCCTGATTTAGGAGATGCGAGAAAGTCTGAGTATGTAAGGGTTGGAAATGATGTTACTTACGGTCTTGGTGGGGTCATGTAGGCATGATTTGCGCACTTTCTATGTGTGCTCCAAATGATGTCATCTGGAAGCATGAGTTGTATTGTCTTATATAGCGGAGGAAGTGTTTTGATTCTGGAGTGTCTCCACTCAGCAAAGTCTGTAGTGGTTGTGGAGGAGTGGCAAGTGACTTTACCGGCTAGGCAGCACATTCCTGTTGTTTCTGCTGGGTATTTCAGGGCTTTGCAGTGTGTGCAGATGTGCGTTAGGGTGCCAATGTCGGCCTCTGGCGCCATGCTGTAGTCTTCTGCAGCGTTGTATCTGAAGGCTAGGCAGTGGAATTGGTTGTGGTGTTTTTTGAAGTTTGTTTTCTGTGTTGCGACGTCATTTTTCTGCGCTCCTTGCGCGCTGCTGTTGTGTTGCATTTCTGCGTCTTTGTTGTTCCTGGCTTCTTCTTGTCGCAGTTCTTTGCATTTGGTTCTCAGCTGTGCGTCGTGCAGTGACCTGTTGTCTGTGTCTCTGCTGCGCAGTGTGTTTCTGTTCTGGCGTTTGTTCTGCCGTTTTTTGTTTGATGTATGTAGCGTTGAGAGTGTGACGTCCGATGCTCTTAGTTTTATAAGGCATGGGTTGTCTTTTGGGTCAGTTTCTGTCTGTGTGGAAGGAAGGAATGGTTTTTGTTTGTGGTGGTGGTAGGTGTTGTGTGTACGGGGTCCCGTAAGGTTGGTGGGATGGGTTGTGATTGGAAGTTGTGTTGTGTTGTGTGGGTACGAATTGCTGGAGAATTGCTCCCTCATAGAGTTTGGTTTTGACAGTTTAACCCTCAAACACCAATTGACAACTGAAATCTCTCAGCATTCTATCCTAGCCTTGGATGGCTCCTGCCAGCATTGCTATGGTTACTCTTCCTCTCTGCATTTTGTGTGGGCCGATGTCGGCCAATGGCATTTGCTGGCAGCCACGGAGGATGCTGGGAAATGTAGGTTTTTTTACTCGTTGTTTTGGGGGCCTTTTAGGTTTTGGGGGGGGGGGGAGTTTCTTTGCTACAAACGTACCTTGCTTGAGGCCTATTTCTGTTGGCAAGTTTTGTGTTTCTGCGTTGTAAGGTTTCTCTGTTTGAGGTAGTTTTCACATGACTGTTCCTTTATATATATAGACTAGCTTGGGGACCCGGCGGTGCCCGGGTGATTTGAGAAGTGCAGCAGGATGTAGAGTGGGTCATGGGGGCTCCGTGTGGCAAGTTTGGTCTTGATCCATCATTATTGGGACTTGCAGTGGTATCATGAAATTACTGAAGGTAGTGGAAGTCCCATCATCTCTGGTCCACCCTCCCCCAAAGTGTAGTAGGATGTAGATTGGGTCATGGGGGCTCTGTGTGCTAAGTTTGGTCTGTATTGGTGAATGGATGAGGGTTGCATTGTTTTTAGGAAGTGAGTGAAGGTACTTCAAGTCCCATCATCCATGGTCCATCTCACACAAAACAGCACCAGGATGTAGAGTGGGTCATGAGGGCTCTGTGTGCCAGGTTTGTTGTTGATCAGTCATTGGATTAGGTTTGTAGCAGGCTTGGAAAGTGATGGAAGGTACTGCAAGTCCCATCATCCATGTTCTGGCCCCCTCCAAAGTTCAGTAGGATGTAGAGTGGGTCACTGGGGCTCTGTGTGGTCTTTCTCGGTGTTTGTTGGGGGCCGCAGTTGTCTGTGGGAACAGAGGGGTGTGAAAGTACTACAAATCCCATCATCCATTGCCAGTCCTCCCCCGAACCTCACCAGGACGTGAAGGCAGTCATGGGGGTTATGTGTGCCAAGTGTGGTCTCGATCGGTAATTGGATGAGGGTCGCAGCGGACTTGGGAAGTGAGTAGAGGTACTTCAAGTCCCATCATCCATGGTCCACCCTCCTCCGATCTGCACCAGGATGTAGAGTGGGTCATGAGGGCTCTGTGTGGCAGGTTTCGTGTTGATCAGTCATAGGATTAGGTTTGTAGCAGTCTTGGAAAGTGAGGGAAGGTACTGCAAGTCCCATCATCCATGTTCTGGCCCCCTCCAAACTTCAGTAGTATGTTGAGTGGGTCACTGGGGCTCTGTGTGCCAAGTGTGGTCTTTATCAGTGTTTGTTGGGGGCCACAGTGGTCTGTGGGAACAGAGGGGGTGTGAAAGTACTACAAATCCCATCATCCATTGTCAGTCCTCCCCCAAACCTCACCAGGACGTGAAGGCAGTCATGGGGGTTATGTATGCCAAGTTTGGTCTCGATCAGTGATTGGATGAGGGTTGCAGCGAACTTTGGAAGTGAGCAGAGGTACTTCAAGTCCCATCGTCCATGGCCCACCCTCCTCCGAACTGCACCAGGACGTAGAGTGGGTCATGGGGGCTGTGTGTGCTGAGTGTGGTCTGTATTGGTCCTTTTTGGTGGCCTCAGTGGTCTGTGGGAACCAAAGTGTTTGAAAGTACTACAAATCCCATAATCCGTGGGTCATGTCCCCCGAACCGCACCAGGACGTAAAGGGCGTTAGGGGGGTTATGTGTACCAAGTTTGGTGCAGGTCCATCACCCGCGCTGGTCGCTGTGGCCTGTGAAAGTGGCTGCCACATATCCGCCCTCCCGCCCCTTTGCCCTCCCACCCTCCGCACACATACATACATACAAACATTCCGCTTTATAAAGGTATACAGATACAGATTATTAAGCATCCTTACCCATCATGGGGGCTGAATCAACTGTGCTTCATGTGAACACCACAAGGCCCATTCACTCCTGCCTCAGGTTATTCAGCCTGTGTATATGGGCCCATAGTTGCCAGTATTAGCAATAGATCAAGATACACTCATAGTCAGTGTCCATTACCCTATACACCAGAGATTTCCAAACATTTCATGTTGGTGACACACTTCTGAGACAATCATCATTTTGTGACACAAAATGGCAAACCAGAAGTCAAACCAACCCCTTATAAGAGCTAAAGACACATACAGAAATTGTAATAACGAAATATCACATGAACATCTTTCATTGACATTTAAAAATATGTTATTACTTATTTCTTATTTCACATAGACTCAGAGGTTTCTTATCATGCTCACACAACATACCTACACACTCCAGCCAACACATGAACATGTTGCAACACACCATTTGGAAAGTTCTGCTATACATTCATGTATAAATCTACAATCCAGTTTCTCAATCCAAATTATCTGCTTTGAACTGGATTATATGGGTCTACAATGCCACAGAAAGCAGGTAACACTATGTAACAAAATTTCAAAAACAAATCTGTTCCTAGCTTCGTAGTGTAATTTCCTGTTTAATTGTGTGGTACTTACTTTGAAAGTGTTTGTATTACTCCAGAAACTTCATTTTTGTAGCTGCCACAAGCTATGTTGAATCAGTTCAGACTCTCTGAGGCCCCTTCCACACAGCTAAATAAAATCCCACATTATCTGCTTTGAACTGGAATATATGGCAGTGTGGACTCAGTTAACCCAGTTCCAAGCAGATATTGTGGGATTTTCTGCCTTGAATTTCCGGGTTATATGGCTGTGTGGAAGGGCCTTCAGATATTCATTGTAAAACTATTATTTATTATTTATTAACATCATTTATATTCCGCCCTTCTCACCCCGCAGGGGACTCAGGGCGAATCACAATGCACATACACAGGCAAACATTCAATGCCATAGACATACAACATATATAGACAGACAATGGGCTACACAATTGGTTGAAAGCTCACCCTGACCCAGGCCTTGAACTCATGACCTTCTGATCAGTAGAGATCTTATGCAGCTGATTCCCAGTCAGCTGTGCCACAACTATAGAAAAATAAGCTGCAGAACATCCCATAAGAACAAAGTTTTTGCAGTTAAATAAACTTTCTCCATGTTTTTTATTATAGAACCAAGTAGGAAATGACATTTACAACCCAGGAACGATAACTGTGTTACAGAGTGTAATCTGGATATGGCAATGTAGGGGCCCTTCCACACAGCCCTGTATCCCAGAATATCAACGCAGAAAATCTCACATTATCTGAGTGGGGACTCAAATAATCCAGGGCCTTTCCAGAATAGCAAGAAAGACAACCCCACAATATCTGCTTTGAACTGGGTTATCTGAGTCCACACTCGGATAATGTGGGATTTCCTTGATATTTTGGAATATAGTGCTGTGTGGAAAGGCCCTAGATGGGACCTCTGAAGGAACTGGTCCCGAGGCAGCACTGGAGTTTCTCCCTTCTGCAGAATGACCCTCGATTTATCCAGGAGTGATATCAAAATCCACAATTTTGGCCTCAAAACCTCCCCTCGATCTATGAAGTCGACTTGGTATATAATAGTCTCATTATCTTCAGTGGCCTTAGAACTAATCATAATAATAAATAGGAAACAAAGTACAAATTCCAGAAAAATATGTCTGTTTATGCTGTTCTTACATTTTATGAAAGCGCAGAGAAGTTAGCAGAGCAGGGACACGAGCTATGCTTCTATGACAAAGAGCGATAGCAACTCCTTAGTCAAAGTAAACAGGAGGCAGAGGTTCAAAGTACCAACCACATCCGCTCTGTCCTCAGGTGAACAGAGGCCTACTCGACAAAGGCTGTTAAGAATTGTGGGAGTTGAAGTCCTAAACACCTGGAGGGCCGAAGCTTGCCGAGGGCTGCTGTAGAATGGATGCAATTTGGCACCACTTTAACTAAGTACTAGAGAATGATCGGATTTGTAGTCTGGTGAGGAAACAAGCACATTGGCAGAGGTGGTGAAAAACCTTGCAAAACTCTCATAGCATTTAGCCAGGAGTTTGCTCATGCCTGAGCTACACTGTAGAATTCATAGAGTTTGATACCAGTTGAAGTGCCATGGCTCGATGCTATGGAACCGTGGGAGTTGTAGTTTTACAAGATCTTTAGTTTGTAGAGTTTGATACCAGTTGAAGTGCCATGGCTCGATGCTATGGAACCGTGGGAGTTGTAGTTTTACAAGATCTTTAGTTTGTAGAGTTTGATACCAGTTGAAGTGCCATGGCTCGATGCTATGGAACCGTGGGAGTTGTAGTTTTACAAGATCTTTAGTTTGTAGAGTTTGATACCAGTTGAAGTGCCATGGCTCGATGCTATGGAACCGTGGGAGTTGTAGTTTTACAAGATCTTTAGTTTGTAGAGTTTGATACCAGTTGAAGTGCCATGGCTCGATGCTATGGAACCGTGGGAGTTGTAGTTTTACAAGATCTTTAGTTTGTAGAGTTTGATACCAGTTGAAGTGCCATGGCTCGATGCTATGGAACCGTGGGAGTTGTAGTTTTACAAGATCTTTAGTTTGTAGAGTTTGATACCAGTTGAAGTGCCATGGCTCGATGCTATGGAACCGTGGGAGTTGTAGTTTTACAAGATCTTTAGTTTGTAGAGTTTGATACCAGCTGAAGTGCCATGGCTCGATGCTATGGAACCGTGGGAGTTGTAGTTTTACAAGATCTTTAGTTTGTAGAGTTTGATACCAGTTTAAGTGTCATGGTTCGATGCTATGCAATCGTGGGAGTTGTAGCTTTACAAGGTCTTTCGCCTTATCTAACAAAGAGAGCCGGTGCCTCATCAAACTACAAATTCCATGATTCCATTTAAATGCTGTGCTATCATTTTTATATTAAGCCGCTTTCTGGAGAGGTAAAGCAGGGTATAAATAATAATAACTCCAGAGCACTGGCACCTGGCAGTTAAAAGTGATGGATTAATCCCACAGTGTTGATCAGACAAAGGCAAACTTTGGCCCTTCAGGTGTTTTGGACTGCAACTCCCACAATTCCTAACAGCTGGTAGGCTGTTAGGAATTGTGGGAGTTGCAGTCCAAAACACCTGGAAGACCAACGGTTGCCTATGCCTGATGTAGATGCACTTTGCTCCCTCCCTTTCCAGCTTTGCTCAATACCAACTAAGTGTTTCTGAGCTTGAGCAGAGTGAAGGCACTCTGCTCACTTTTCACTTCAGAAACACCAATGAGCGTTGTGAGAAGAGAGAAGAACAAAGCTAAATGCCTGGGAGCAAGTCCCACTCACTTCTGAGTAGAAACAGGGACCGGGGGGGATAGGGACAACTGTGGGAAATGGAAGATACTCCACTTAGGCAGAAAAAAATGAAACGTAAAGATACAGAATGGGGGACGAGTGGTTCGAGAGCAGTACGTGTGAAAAGGGTCTTGGGGTCCTTGTGAACAACAAGTTAAACATGAGCCAACAATGTGATGCAGCTGCAAAAAAAAGCCAATGGGATTTTGGCCTGCATCAATAGGAGTCTAGCTCCAGGGAAGTCATGCTACTCCTCTATTCTGCCTTGGTCAGACCACACCTGGAATACTGTGTCCAATTATGGGCACCGCAATTGAAGAGAGATATTGACAAGCTGGAATGTGTCCAGAAGAGGGCGGCTAAAATGATAAAGGGTCTGGAGAACAAGCCCTATGAGGAGCGGCTTAAAGAGCTGGGCATGTTTTAGCCTGCAGAAGAGAAGGCTGAGAGGAGACATGATGGCCATGTATAAATATGTGAGGGGAAGTCATAGGGAGGAGGGAGGGAGCTTGTTTTCTGCTGCCCTGGAGACTAGGATGTGGATCAATGACTTCAAACTACAGGAAAGGAGATTCCATCTGAACATTAGGAAGAACTTCCTAACTGTGAGAGCTGTTCAGCAGTGGAACTCTCTGCCCCAGAGTGACAGCCAATACTCTAGAACACAGAAGCAGAATTGAAAATGATCTTAACAGATTAGAGAGATGGACCAAAACTAACAAAATGGAGTTCAACTGTAACAAATGGAAGATACTCCACTTAGGCAGAAAAAATGAAATGCAAAGATATAGAATGGGGGACGAGTGGTTCGAGAGCAGTACGTGTGAAAAAGATCTTTGGGGTCTTCGTGGACAACAAGTTAAACATGAGCCAACAATGTGATGTGGCGGCAAAAAAAGCCAATGGGATTTTGGCCTGCATCAATAGAATAGTGTCCAGATCCAGGGAAGTCATGCTACCCATGCCCTATTCTGCCTTGGTTAGACCATACCTGGAATACTGTGTCCAATTCTGGGCACCACAATTGAAGGGAGATGTTGACAAGCTGGAATGTGTCCAGGGGAGGGCAACTAAAAAGATCAAGGGTCTAGAGAACAAGCCCTATGAGGAGCGGCTTAAAGAGCTGGGCATGTTTAGCTTGAAGAAGAGAAGGCTGAGAGGAAACATGCTGGCCATGGGAGGGGATGTCATAGGGAGGAGGGAGCAGGCTTGTTTTCTGCTGCCCTGGAGACTAGGACGCAGAGCAATGGCTTTAAACTACAGGAGAGGAAATTCCACTTGAACATCAGGAAGAACTTCCTAACTGTGAGAGCCGTTCAGCAGTGGAACTCTCTGCCCTGGAGTGTGGTGGAGGCTCCTTCTTTGGAAGCTTTTAAACAGAGGCTGGATGGCCATCTATCGGGGGTGCTTTGAATGCAATTTTGAATGCAATGGAAGTCATGCTACCCCTCTATTCTACCTTGGTTAGACTGCACCTGGAATCACACTGTGTCCAATTCTGGGCACCACAATTGAAGGGAGATATTGACAAGCTGGAATGTGTCCAGAGGAGGTCAACTAAAATGATCAAGGGTCTGGAGAACAAGCCCTATGAGGAGCGGCTTAAAGAGCTGAGCATATTTTAGCCTGAAGAAGAGAAGACTGAGGAGAGACCATGTATATGTATGTGAGGGGAAAGCCATAGGGAGGAGGGAGCAAGCTTGTTTTCTGCCTGGATTGATTTTGTCATTTGGGAGTTGTAGCTGCTGGGATTTATCGTTCACCTAGAATCAAAGAGCATTTTGAACTCCCAACAGTATAGTGCATTTGGAAGGCTTCACAAAAGAGTCTGGAGCAACAAGAACCTGAGGCAAAGTACCAAAATCAGTGTGTACAGAGCTATCAAACTGTCCATCCTCTTCTATGGGTCTGAAACATGGGTCACCTATCGCCAACACCTACGACTCCTCGAACGCTTCCATCAGCGCTGTCTTCGCACAATCCTAAATATACACTGGACCGACTATGTGACTAATGTTGCTGTCCTTGAGCAAGCAGGGATCACCAGCGTTGAGGCCATGCTATTGAGAACACAGCTGCGCTGGGCAGGGCACGTCTCTAGGATGGAGGACCACCGCCTCCCAAAGATACTACTCTATGCTGAACTCGCCACGGGTCAGCACAAGAGAGGCGCCCCCAAAAAGAGATACAAGGACTCCCTGAAACAACACCTCAGGCTCGGCCAGATTGATCACCAACAATGGTCCACCCTGGCCTCACATCGGGAGGCATGGAGACGCACTACCCACAATGCTGCGGCCTCTTTCGAGAAGACACGCCGAATGAGTCTCGAAGAGAAACGACAACGCAGAAAGAACCGCAACTTGGAAACCACATCACCCAAGGAGACTTTCTGCTGTGCTTTCTGCAACCGAACTTGCCTATCTCAGATTGGCCTTTTTAGTCATCAACGCGCTTGTAAAAAGAGTGGGATGAGTCCTTCCTGAATCTTCGTTCGCGCAGTAATGCCGAGAGATAATCAAAGAGCATTTTGAACTCCCAACAGTAATGGAATTGAATAAAAGATTCCACTTGAACATTAGGAATAACTTCCTGACTGTGAGAGCCGTTCAGCAGTGGAACTCTCTGCACCCGGAGTGTGGTGGAGGCGCCTTCTTTGGAAGCTTTTAAACAGATTGAAAGCCACCTGTCAGGGGTGCTTTGAATGCAATTTTCCTGCTTCTTGGCAGAATGGGGTTGGGCTGGATGGCCCATGAGGCCTCTTCCAACTCTGTGATTCTATTAGCTCGGCAGAGGAATAGGAGTGCGTCCACACTGTAGGAATCAAAGCGGCTTGGCACCCCTTGCAGTGCCTTCTCCCTGCCTGACTGACAACTGCAGCTCCTGGGATGCCATAGCCCTGAGCCAGGGGGGCAGTCCAAGCGGGGCCAAAAGGGCCTTTGAGTCATTCTACAGAAGGCAGAGAGGGAGATGCCTGCTAGGCCGCCAGGAGGAGGAGGAAGAGGCCGGCCGGACTCACCGGTCTGTGGCCACACAGCAGCAAGGAAGGAGCGCGCCGCCACGCCATGGGAGCCGCCATCTTCATCGGGCCACGCGCAGGCAGCGGAGGGGGCGGGGCCTAAGGGCACGGAGGCCACGCCCCCTCTCAGAAAGCCGCGCCCCCTGCCTCCCCGTCTCCCTGGCTTCTGGGAGAGGCGTCAGGCCAGCCTAAAGAGTTTGCCTTGGAAGTTCAGAGGGAGCAGAGGGGGCGGGGCCTGAGGGCACGGAGGCCACGCCCCCTGCCTCCCTGCCTTCTGAAGCAGACGTCAGGCCAGGCTGAAGAGTTTGCCTGGGAAATTCAGGGGAGCGGAGGGGGCGGGGCCTAAGGGCACGGAGGCCACGCCCCTGCCTCCCTGGCTTCTAAGCAGACGTCAGGCCAGGCTGAAGAGTTTGCCTTGGAAATTCAGGGGAGCGGAGGGGGCGGGGCCTAAGGGCACGGAGGCCACGCCCCCTGCCTCCCTGGCTTCTGAAGCAGACGTCAGGCCAGGCTGAAGAGTTTGCCTTGGAAGTTCAGGGGAGCGGAGGGGGCGGGGCCTAAGGGCACAGAGGCCACGCCCCCGCTCAGATACCCACGCCTCCTGCCTCCCTGGCTTCTGAAGGAGACGTCAGGCCAGGCTGAAGAGTTTGCCTTGGAAGCTCAGGGGAGCGGAGGGGGCGGGGCCTAAGGGCACGGAGGCCACGCCCCCGCCCAGAAAGCCACGCCCCCTGCCTCCCTGTCTTCTGGGAGAGGCGTCAGGCCAGGCTGAAGAGTTTGCCTTGGAAGTTCAGGGGGAGCAGAGGGACGGGGCCTAAGGGCACGGAGGCCACGCCCCCGCTCAGATACCCACGCCTCCTGCCTCCCTGGCTTCTGAAGCAGGAGTCAGGCCAGGCTGAAGAGTTTGCCTTGGAAGTTCAGGGGAGCAGAGGGGGCGGGGCCTCAGGGCACTGAGGCCACGCCCCCGCTCAGAAGGCCACTCCCCCGCTCAGAAAGCCACGCCCCCTGTCTCCCTGTCTCCCTGGCTTCTGGGAGAGGCGTCAGGCCAGGCTGAAGAGTTTGCCTTGGAAGCTCAGGGGAGCGGAGGGGGCGGGGCCTAAGGGCACGGAGGCCACGCCCCCGCCCAGAAAGCCACGCCCCTGCATCCCTGACTTCTGGAGGAGGCTGCAGAGCTTGCCTTGGAAAGAAGGGAGAGGGAGAAAAAGAGATTAAAGCAGGCAAAAGGAAGGAAGTGGGGAAGGAAGCAAAGAAGAGAGAGAGGGAAAAGAGTTACTGTTATTATCCAGCCATCATAATAATAATAATAGCCATTTGTAGTCCAAGGACCTTCTGCCTTCATGCAGCAAAATCACAATCAAAGCACCTCCGACAGATGGCCACCCAGCCTCTGTTCAAAAGCCTCCAAAGAAGGAGCCTCCACCACACTCTGAGGCAGAGAGTTCCACTGCTGAACAGCTCTCACAGTTAGGAAGTTTTTTCCTCATGTTCAGGGGGAATCTCCTTTCTTGTAGTTTGAAGCAATTGATTTTGTCATTTGGGAGTTGTAGTTGCTGGGACTTCTAGTCAACCCACAATCAAAGAGCATCCTGAACTCCACCAATGATGGGATTTAACCAAACATGGCACAAATTTGGCCAACAGAAAGTACTGAAAGGGTTTGCTAGGCATTGACCTTGAGTTTGGGAGTTGTAGTTCTCCTACATCCAGAGAGCACTGTGGACTCAAATAACGATGGATCTGGACCAAACTTGGCACGAATCCTCAATATGCCCAAATGTGAACACTGGGGGAATTTGGGGGAAATAGACCAAGTCATTTGGGAGTTGGAGTTGCTGGGATGTATAGTTCACTTTCCTTGCAGAGCAGAGTCACGCCGTGCCAGCTGGCAGTGAGGTGAGTGGCCAGGAAGCGCTCCAGGGCCTCCTCGCCCAGGCAGGGGCTTCGCAGCCTCCCTTCCCTGCCTCGCATGAGGGGCAGTGCAAAGCCGCTTGCCACCCAGGCCCAATCCCCTCACCTGCAAGCAATGGAAACAAGCGAGGGGAGAAATAGGAGGGCAGAGGGAAGGAAGGGGCGCCATGAGAGAAGGAGCACCAGCCAGCGACGCCCCTCTCGTTCCCGCCAAAAGGTAGGGAAAATGGGCACGTGACATCATGGCGGCAGCATGATGTCACGCGTGCCATTTTCCCTACTCTCTCACCCCCTCCTCCCTCTGCGCTCTGTCCTCCTTCTCCTCCCTGCTTCCTCCCTCCTCCAGGCTGCGCGATCAACCAGTTCCAGGTCCGCGATCGACCTAATGGGCACCCCTGCCCTAGAGACACAAAACACATATAGACAGACAGTCAGAGGCTATTTAACATTCCAACTTCTGGCCACCAGGGGAGCTGTCATATCACCATCCATCTGCAACACTGATGAAGTACTTTCCGCATTCACCGCATGCTTTTGCTGGAGATTTTTTTATGGCCTCGTAAACTTTGTTAAATTAGCCTCCCCACACATATGTGGTACCTAAATTTCCTACTTGACAGATGCAACTATCTTTCAGGTTGCAAAGGTCGACAACAAGCTACACAACTGGCCGGAAGCTCACTCCAACCCGGACTGGCTTCAAACTTGTGACCTTTTGGTCAGTAGTGATCTTTAATACAGCTGACACCCAGCCAGCTGCGCCACAGTCAGGGTGCATTGCGTCAATAAACAAGTATAAAACTGATTTATTTATTTCATATCAAAAGCATTGCATAAATTAGTATAAAACTGATAAAAATAGAAGGCGCGCAGACGGCTAGATATGTTTTGAGCGAAAACAGGCAACAGCAACGGCATTGTCTGTAGCCTCCAACAATTCCTCCTCTGTACATGAGGCTGGGCACAGTGGACAGGCATACAGATGCGGAGTTGTCTGTTCTGCTCCACAGTCACACAAGGTGTGGGATTCTTTTAGGTAGTGCCATTCTGCCAGGTTGTCTTTTGATCTGCCCACTCCGCTTCTGAGTCTATTCAGGGACTTCCAAGTTGCCTATTCTTGGTTTGCCCCTGGAGGAAGATCCTCGTGGGGGGCCATCCATTTGGGATTTCTTGGTTTACCCCAGAGGGATACCCTTGCAGTGGCTTCACATTACTTGTCAAAGGGGGTATTTAATATTGAATATAGCAGCTGGATGCGACAACCATCCATTCCCTACTTGGACTCCAAGTCACTGGTAATAGAATTATTTTCTTCATTCCTAATCTGGAGGAGCGTGGGCCTGGAATGCTCCCAAACCTACATACTTGTATATGTATGTATGTACATAGACGTTCTTGCTCATAAAATACTTCAACACATTCAGACTCCTGCTTTCAACCCACTCACCATACAGTACTTATGCTTGAGAAAGGCCTCCAACAGTCAATTAGAGGTTTTTTCACATTTAATTGCCAGGTAGAGATTGCAACATGCAGGGAAAGGAGAGATAACTCTTTCATCCACAGTTGCACATGAAGTTCAAATTAAACAAGCTGGATTGCTGTAAAGTTTCTAGATAGGAAAGACTAGGGCAGAATGAGGAAAGAATATGATGGGCCAGATGTCACTCATAGAGCAAAAAATCTTCTCTCCATCTCAGTTTAGGGACACAAGCCAACTTCAATATACGGTTTATGATTCTGGCTTGTTTCCCTACTCTAGGGATGTGGACTTTGTGATCTGCCAGATGCCGTTGGACCGCAGTTGTTATTTCTCATAGCCAACATCACTAAGAGCAAGGGATTGTGACGGTGGAATCCAACAATAGCTGGAAGGCCACACGTTCCCCACTGCTGCTATCCATCATGGTTACAATTCATTTTGTTTGGGGTACTGGCTGAACAAAACATCACAGTTACTTGAAAATGTAACTGTCCCATTTTCATTAATTATATTGTAGAACGAGGAGGGCTGCAAAACAAAGGCTCAAAAAATTAAAAGCAAAATAATGTTCCTCTAAATATGCTAATAATTAATCCAGATCATGCAGTCTTGTTGTCGGTTAAAGTTCCTAGATTACATTATCATTCATGGGGTCGGGTTTAATCTCTAGGTATCGTCTGCTATCGATCTACTGGTAGGTCGCGTAGGGCATCCTGGTAGTTCGCAGGCAGGACGGGAGGAAGGCTCAGTTCCGCCCTGCAGGCTCCTGACGCTGCCCAGGTGCAGAAGGAGGTTGGACTGGATGGCCCTTGGAGGTCTCCTCCTATTCTAGGAACCCATTGTTGTTATTATTATTATCAGAGGCTGAATGGCCATCTGTGAGGAATTCTTTGATTGTGTTTTTCCCTTATGGCAGAAGGAGGTTGGACTGGATGGCCCTTGGAGGTCTCCTTCTACTCTAGGAACCTATTGTTGTTGTTACTATTATTATTAATAATAATAATAATAGTAGTAGTAGCAGAGGCTGAATGAATATCATCATCATTATTATTATGAATAAATTCAGGGGCTTATTATACTCACATTTAGTTGAATTCAGTCTTAAAATATATTATATGGCTCTCACTGAAATAAATTTCCAAATATTTTGCTTTTATGGCTCTCTGAATAGTGGGTAGGTAGATCATTTTGACTTGGTTGTTTTATAAGTAGCTCGCATACTGAAAAACTGTGAGCACCCCTGATCTAAAACAATTGTGCCAAGGACACAGAGACTTCAATGAAATAGCAATAGTGCATGGCAAGATATCATATGTTGCCTTGATCCTTACTTCCAAATGTATTGTGATACTCTTCACAAAATGATACTAAACAGATGTGTTTGTTGTGGGGGCAGGGGAACGTGTTCTCACTTTTCCTTTTATTCTGGTAAGTATATGGTAATGCTGAAATAGCATGCTCTTTTTCATATTATTTGTATAGATCTTTCTCTGAACTCTGGTTTGTTCAAGATGAATGCCATACCCAGTGCTTGAGTGGTGTGCCCAGCGGTTCAAGAAATGTTGTTTATCATTAACCTTTTATTTAAGCATAAAGCCTATTTGACAAATACAAACTCATTATAACCAGCGGGGCTACATGGCCCTTTCAAGGGAAATAAATAAATAAAATCCCCTGAATGCCATCTGAGCTCCTGCTGATACATGTTGAAGAATAAAACAGCTTTTACAGCAGTGAAGCAAGGAGCATTTTGAGCGTTGTGCATGTGTATGTGTTTTCAAAAAATGATAACCATATTCTAATTTAGAATTAAATAGACTGGGTAGTAAATCTGACTCTGCTTGATTCGTGACATTATTATTAGTCCCAGTGGCTTCAATGTGAATTCCTCCAGCAAGCATGAATGGGGCTGTCTTTCAGATTTGCTCCCTTGGAGGAAGAACAATTTCTTTTGAGATCAATTGGTAACACCTTTGACCATCAAGTGGAAAAAACACTCAGTAGGATTTGAAAGTCAACAATTGCCAAAAATAGTTGGCCATACATAAAATTTGCATTAATCTTAACAAACAAATTTCCATGAAATGCTTCCACTGAAAAACTGGCTTATAGCTGCATTTCTGCAACTATGATACATGATATGTGGCCACATATCACAGCTAATCCTATTTGTAACTGTTTTAGATTTAAATCTTTACAAACATATATATATACATATAAAAAACCTAAAACCGGGAATGTGGCGTAGCTGGCTAAGTGTCTGCTGCATAAGATCTCTCTAACCAGTAGGTCATGAGTTTGAGGCCTGCCCGGGTCGAGGTGGGTGCTCGACCTTTAAGTGTAGCCTGCTGCCGACCTTTGCAGCCCGAAAGACAGTTGCATCTGTCAAGTAGGAAATAAAGGTACCACATTAAGTGGGGAGGCAAATTTTGACTGAATTATGAGGCCATAAAAAGAACTCCAGGAATGCGGAAGGAACAACGAGGGATGCTGGAAAACGCTGAGAGATGAAGAGTGTGTCAGCTCCCCCTGGTGGCCAGATTTGCCTCTGTTCATTTATATGTGTGTAATATGTCAAAGTGCACTATGTACTGTACTATGATAAACGGCAGGGATTGTCTGCTTGTATGTGTACCTGTAATCCGCCCTGAGTCCCCCTCGGGATGAGAAGGGCAGAATATAAATAAAGTAAATAAATAAATAATAAATAAAAGAGGTATCCCATTGAATTTCTGCACAATGAGACAACATAAGCAGGGCATCAATCCTGCAAAGTTTCAGAAAGCTTTGTTTATGTGATTATTAGGATTTTTTAAAAAGCTGTTTCAATTTCAAAATATTTTTGAAAAACTACAAAATGTATCCCCTCAAATTATGGCACAGTGAGACAACATGAGCAGGGTAGCAAGCCTGCCAAATTTCAGGATGATTAGTCTATCTACGGATTTTTCCCCCAATTTAAGCACATGTGATTAATCAACACTGGGGCATTACCACAGGCAGACTTGATCTTCTAATGCAAGCAGAATTCTGGGAAATGTAGTTTAGTGTGGGGCCTTTTGAATATTCATCTACATAGGTTCTTGCTTCCTCAAACTACATTTCCCAGAATTCTACTTGTGCCAGAAGAATGGGGCTGCAGTTTGGGGCTGCACAACTTTAACAGAGGAAGGTTATAAACTGGATATGGACAGAAAGAAACAGAATTTTCAAAAAGCTACTATCAGTTTAAGTTTTATGAAACGTATAGAAACAGAACAGAACTCCAAAGAAAGGTGTCTTTCCTGCATATTCCACAAAAGATGCTAAGGAGATGCTGAAGAGAATATATAAGAAATGCTTTGCAGAAAGCCAGATGATTTGGAATTCTTATTTTTTATTTATTTATTTAGGGCTTTTATATCCCGTACTATCTCATCCTCCGCAGAGGGACTCAAGACAGCTGATTGACTGGCAGGGGGGGGGGGGGGGCAGCATGGAGCTGGCTGCTTCCTCCCACACCACCGCCTGTCCTCTCTCACCTTAGACCAGTGTTTTTCAACCTTTTTTGAGCCGTGGCACACTTTTTACATTTACAAAATCCTGGGGCACACCACCAACCAAAATGACACAAAATGACACTCTAACACAGTAATACATAGAGTTAATATGTTTTTAAATGTATTTATACACTCAGTGTGAAACCTGGGCCTGTTTTGATGAACACAACATAGATATCCTGGCAGGAATGGCAGAAAGACACACACGAAGGTCTTGTTCAACAGCTGGGAGTTATAGTTCACCCGCAATCAAAGAGTATTCTGAACTCCACCAATGATGGAATGAAATCAAACTTCCCACACAGAACTACCATAACCAAGAGAAAATACTATAACAGGTTGGTGGGCATTGACCTTGAGTTTTGGAGTTGTAGTTCACCTATATCCAGAGAGCACTGTGGAGGGGAGGGATGAAGACGTGAGACGAATCTGTGCAGTAGCGCACATAAGAACATAAGAACATAAGAAGAGCCATGCTGAATCGGACCTCAGCCCATCTAGTCCAGCATTTTGTATCACACAGTGGCCCACCAGTTGTACACGGGGATCTCGAGCAGAAGGGTGGGCAAAACCCTGACCTGCTCCCGACCCCCCACAACCAGTACCCAGGGAAATCCTGCCTACCTCAACCAACTCCGAGGTGGCACTTGAATGTCCTTTTCAGTAACTACCGATACACTTGGTATCCATGAATCTGTCTAATCCTGCCTTGAAGTTGTTCAGGCTGACAGCTGTCACAACCTCTTCTGGAAGTGAGTTCCATAACCCAATGACCCTCTGGGTGAAGAAATATTTCCCTTTATTAGTCCTAATTTTCCTACCTTGGAGCTTCAGGGAGTGCCCTCTAGTCCTAGTGTTTTGTGACAAAGAAAATAATTTTTCTTTATTCACCTTTTCTATCCCATGCATGATTTTATACACTTCGATCAAGTCACCTCTTAAACGCCGTCTTTCAAGGCTGAAAAGACCAAGGCGTTGCAACCTGATTTAATAAGGGAGCCGCTCCATCCCTTGGATCATTCTTGTTGCCCTTTTCTGTACCTTTTCCACGTCTTCCTCCCTCCCCCCTCCCGCAGAAGCTGCAGTGTGAGCAAAGCGAGGCAAAGCAAGCAGGGTGAGGCTGGGAAGAAGGGAGCCCGAGTGGAGAAGAAAAAGGTTATTGGAGGTTCCAATTTCCCACGGCACACCTGATGATCACTCACGGCACACTGGTTGGGAAACACTGCCTTAGACAATTACAGGTGGCAGAGGGTTTTTTAAAAAAAATTCAGAACAAATATTTACTAATCTCTCCAAAAGGTTTGAAGGCTTTGTTTTGATTAATAAATGCTTCAGATGTGTCCTTTTCCGATTAGTAATTCAGAAATTCAAATCATCTGAATCTCCAAATTACTAAATGGAGCTCTGAAGTTTTGCACACCCCCACTGGCAGCCAGTGGGACTATTGCAAAAAGGAAGGTGCTCCCTGTAGCCAGCCTCACTTCATTGAATCATAGAGTTGGAAGAGACCTCATGGGCCTTCCAGTCCAACCCCCTGCCAAGAAGCAGGATAATCGCATTCAAAGCACCCCTGAGAGTTGGTCATCCAGCCTCTGTTTAAAAGCCTCAATAGAAGAAGCCTCCACCACACTTCAGGGTAGAGAGTTCCACTACTGAACAGCTCTCACAGTCAGGAAGTTCTTCCTAAAGTTCAGGTAGAATCTCCTTTCCTGTAGTTTGCAGCCTGTGAGGGAGGCAGGACCGAAAGCACGGCCTCCTCAGATGATCTTCAACTTTGTGGGAGTTCATAGAGGGAATACATTCAGACAGATAAGATGGGCCAGAACCGTTTAGAGCTTCATAGGCTAAAGCCAGCACTTTGAACTGTGCTCAGTAGCAGATTGTCAGCCAGTGGAGCTGATGTAACAAGGTCTTGTATGCTCCCTGTATGCTGCTCTAGTGAGCAATCTGGCTGCCACCCGTTAGACCATTTGTAACTTCTGAACAGTCTTTATAGGCAATCCCATGTAGAGCACATTGCAGTAGTCTACTCCGGATATAACTAGAGCGTGGACTACCTTGGCCAAGTCTGACTTCCCAAGGTACGAGTGCAACTGGCACACAAGCTTTAGTTGTGCAAAAGCTCCCCTGGTCACCACCGAAACCTAAGGTTCCAGGCTCAGCGATGAGTCCAGAAGAACTCCCAAGCTGCAAACCTGCGTCTTCAGAGAGAGTGTAAACCTATCCAACACAGGATGTAACCCTAAACCCTGTTCAGCCTTACAACTGACCAGGAGCACCTCTGTCTTGTCTGGATTCAATTTCAATTTGTTCGCTCCATCCAGACCAACACAGCTGGACCTGAACAGCCTCCTTAGTAGCAAGTAGAAAGGAGTGATAGAGTTGAATGTTGTCTAAGTAGTGACATCGAACTCCGAAACTCCGGTTGATCTCTCCCAATGGCTTCATGTAGATGTTAAACAACATGGAAGATAATACTGAGCCCTGTGGGACCCCACAGGGCAATGACTGTGGGGCCGAGCAGATGTCCCCCAACAACACCTTCTGGGAACCACCCTCCAGGAAGGACCAGGGCCACTGTAAAACAGTTTCCTCAAGACCCATTCCCAGAAAGATACTGTAATCTACGGTATCAAAGGCTGCTAAGAAATCCAGCAGAACCAACAGGGACAAGAACACATGGAGTTGCGACTCCACAACACTGTATAGTAGGCCTGTTTTATCACAGAAAAAACGGCTTCAAAAGTCAATTCAGATGTAGGGGGTGCTGGTGCCTCCTTTCTGATAGACCTCCGAAGTTTTCAGCAGTGTCATCAGAATTCAATCAGATATACTTCCGAAATTCGGAATGTTAAAGGAGTTTAACCAGCTATGGACAAGGCTTTCCTTCCTGCCTTGGAGGGAGGAAAAGCCTTGTCCACAGCGGTCGTTTCACAGCTAGAGAAGGGCGGAAATGACATACGAGCCCTCTCCGAAAATGGCGATGGAAACCTCAAAATGGCGGATCCACTTCCGGTTTCCTAGACTCTTCTCAGAACCTGTTCAAAAGTGAAAAACATCCAAAAAAACATCAGAAATTCGGATGTTTCCGACGATGTGCCACAGGCCTTCTGTATAGTTAATGCCCTTTGAGATCACTTTAGCTGCCATGGTTTAAGGCTATGAAATCATGGCAGTTGTCATTTTACTGAACTGAACTGAACTGAACTTTATTATTTATGAGTCGCCCTCCACGTTTGTGCTCCGGACGACTTACACAACTAGCGATTAAAATATTAAAAATTACAAGGTCTTTAGTCTTCTCTGCTAAAGAATGTTGATGCCTCAGCAAACTACAATTCCTATTATTCCATAGCATTCCGTTAAAGTAGTGTCAATGCATTACTTCTGCAGTGTAGAGCCAGAATCAGTATTCCCAAGAATAACTAACATAGTATAGATCTTCCATTTTGTGATTTACTGCATAGAGTAAACAGTTAAAATTGCAGCTACTGAAACTTGAGTCTTCCCCATTTCTCAAAAGCTGAAATGGCTGATCAGGATATAAGATGGGATAATGGGGTTGTATGGAAGCTCCTTTCCTGGAAGTCAAAAAGTGTATAAAAGTCTCTGCCAGCATGTTAAGTGTGAGGGTGCATCTTAAATGATGGACAATGGTTGGTAAGATCTGTTATATGTCTCCATTCAAGTAATCATCGATCACGTCTTAAAGAAACCCCACAGCTTAATCATTTCCGCATTGATGTGAATGGCTAAGAGTTCAACTTATCTCAAAACAGCCAAAATTTCATTCAGAGTGAATACTTCATAACACTCACAAGAAAAATAACAAGCTGAAAGGAAACGAAGTGTGCTTTTCTGGAGGTGGGAGCAGGTCAAAAGAGATTTAGAATTGGAGTGTCTAGTACAATAATTCCTTGCTATTTTTTAGTATCAGACTGCAAACTTATAAAAAGATTTCTTTTTGAAAAAAGGAAACAGGCATGGCAATTGTGATTGAAATGAATTGGCCGAAAACTATACAAGTGGCACATCACTTTATAAAAACAATGTATTATCTTAACCTAAAGGCTTGCTGTGTAATGAAACAGGGAAAGAGATTCTCACCCTTTTGAAAGAAGTTTGTTCTAAGTCTCTCTGCCATTCAGTTCCAGCTAGGGAGAGTACTCTATAATGTGTCGAATTTATTGAATTTCTGTCAGAGGCAATAGAGGACCATGGAGGTAAAGAAAAAGGTGTTACGATCTAAGCTGTGTGAGAGATACTAGATGAAAATGACTAGAGTACAGGCCACTGATAAAAGTAAATATGGCTTTCCAGAAGCTGCTTTGGAAACAGAAATAAAGTCCAATGGGCAATGGTGATAGGAAAGACCACATATTAAAGACAAAAAAGTAAAGGTGAGGGTTTGAGCTCAACATGGATATTAAGATGGCCACAGGTTTTACTTAACAGAGCACAGCCTTTTCTTTGAAAGCTTCCTCGAGAAGGTCCACTCAGTGTAATAATAATAATAATAATAATAATAATAATAATAATAATAATAACCTTTATTTGTACCCGCCACCATCTCCCCAAAGGGGACTCGAGATGACTAACATGAGGCCAAGCCCAAAATTACAGTACAGCAAAATAAAATACAAAGAAGCAAAAATGACATCAAAATAAAATACATGAAATAACAAAATAAAATAAACAGTTACAAAATAACCCAATAGAGAAATAGAACACAGAGGCTGGGCCAAATGCACTAGGATAAAATCGATAAAATCCTGGATGAGATAAGTAGTGGGTGTCGCCCCCTGGGGCATTGGGACCTGACCTCCCTGGATAAACCACACAGCAGCTGAGGTACAACAGGTTTTATTGTGAATAAAAAGGTATAGGAAAGTGTTTGGAGGCAATACTATAGAGCCTCCAAATAGCAGCAATTAACAGGAGTCAGCGGTGAGCATATAATTCCGCAGCAACAGGAATCCAAGCGGATGGAAAACAGGAACCAAGCCGGATGCGGAGGAAAGTCTCTTGAAGGCTCCCAACCAGTTTATAATGGCAGGGAAAGTTCTCTTAAAGGTAATAAAGTTCAGTAGCTTGAAAGTCTTTGCAGGAACAACACAGGAACAGCACAGAGACGTGGCAAAGAGCAGGATCAAGGCAGCCCGGTGTTGGCTGGCTGGTACGGCTTCTGGAAGGCCCGAAGCGGCCTCTCTCACAGAAGCATCCTCCGAAACGCGATGTTGGTACAAAATACCCCCAACGGGCATCTCTGAGCAGTTATAGGGTTCTCTGGCTTTGATGTAAGTACGTCGAGTGTCAAAGTTCCATGATTGATGATTGTCTATATGTTTTGCTACCTCAGTCTCTCTGGAATGCATAGCTCGTTAGCAACTTGCAGCATCTCCAAAGCGTTCCACTTATCAGGGAAGTTCGTTTGAATAACCTTAGCCTAGTCATGTTATGCATTCAAGACCGGTTTCACACGGGAAAGGCAGAGGGGCCCAGGGGGAAACTCTGGAGTGAAACAAGTTGGTTTAGAAAGTACCTTGCAGCTGTCATGGCTGAAGTTCTGCTCAAGCAAAACTGATGCCTGAGGCCCTTGAGGTGTGACAGTGGGAGAATGTGAGTGAGGAGTTCAAAAGGAATGCACAATGGGGTTAGATGTTCATTAAGGGTGGGGAGAAAGTGTATCATGAGGATGGAAACTGTAGTTGGAACAGACAAAAGGCACATCGGAAGAGCCAAGTTTTTAGGTCTTTCTTAAAAGCTGCCAGGGTAGGGCCTTGCCTAATCTATAAGCGGGTTCCTAAGCCGAGGGGCCACAGTGGAGAAAGCTCTCTCCCAATATATGTATATTCAATCCATAGCTAATATCACCTGGACAAAAGGCAAAGCAGGAAACTGATAGATCACTGATGATCTTCATGATGCTGTGATGTAAAATATACAGGTAACACCCAGTTTCGCATAGAGTTATCCCAGAGAGCCTACAAAATTTCTAGAGAGGTATGTTCTCTATGAATTTTCTAGGGTACTTCTCTAGGCATTTTCGAGGTCCTTCCCAGGGTGACTTATAGTAATGTCAAGTGGAAGTTGTGTATCTAAATAGGGTTCACTGTTGCTCACTCTTTTCTTTCTCCACAGTAAATTTAGGAATTTATTCCTCACAAATATGGGACACTGTATGAACTCTTATTTATATTAGAGTAATTATTTCTTCATTTGTCTTTCATATATATACATGAGCAAATGCCAATGTGTCCTCTATTGTTATTGAGATATATTTCTTCATCTTTTCACTGGCCACTTTCATGAAGATCACAACTTCCACATATGTTGTTACTAAAGGAAGGAATAATTTTTGTGGCAGGTTTTATTTAATAAGGGCAAACTATACTTTAATATCAGTTCTAACTTCACAGCTAAAATTTGTTGTTTTGTACCTTCCAGTCATTCATTTCTGACATAGGGTAACCTTAAGATGAACCTATTAAGGGATTTCCTGATGTTGGGGGGACCCAAAGTCAACCAGTGAGTTTCCATGGCCAAGTAAAGATTCAATTAAAGAAAAACGAGCTGGCTGGTAATTAAGGCTAACACAAACAGCAGTGTGTATATGCCAAATGGAATCAGACTCTATAGGCTTAGTGTCGTCGATCGAGGAAAACACCCAAAGTATGCAAAATATGTCTCTATATTATCACATTAGTGTCAATAAATGCATGGTATATCACATTAAACATACAATGATACATAATGAAGGCGCCGGGTGAATTAACGCTCCCAAAAGTACTTGCCTCTCATACAGGTGTGGGGCAATGGGTCATCACTCAGCGCCTCCTCTCCCTGCGCGCGCATCGGCCCATGCTGAGCCCGAGCCACCACTACAAGCTTGCCACAGAGAGCGGACCTTTTCCAGCAACCATTCGCCATAGGGCAAGTACTTTTGGGAGCGTTAATTCACCCGGCGCCTTCATTATGTATCATTGTATGTTTAATGTGATATACCATGCATTTATTGACACTAATGTGATAATATAGAGACATATTTTGCATACTTTGGGTGTTTTCCTCGATCGACGACACTAAGCCTATAGAGTCTGATTCCATTTGGCATATACACACTGCAAGTAAAGAATCAAACCATGGTCTCTAGAGAGTTATAGTCCAGTGTTCAAACTGTGCTGATTCGCAGATAAGCCATGTTTTGGTTTTTTTAAAAAAAAAAAAGTCTGGGGTATAATTATCACTGGAAATGAATCCATCACCCTTGCTGCATTCCAGGAGAAAACACTGTTATGAAGCTAACATTTGTATATATACTTTCCCAATGGTTATTTTCCATTGCTATTCTTGTCAAAACTGTTGTTTTAACTGAAAATAGCCCTGGAGACTATGATCTAAAATGGGAGAGCATTAGAGAGTGGTAAGACAGCTTTATCCTGCCCCTTCCTACCATTTCTCTGTGTGAAATCCGCTCTACAAGCATCCTTGTCACTCTATGCATAGGTACACCATATATTTTCTTTCCAGGGAGAGAAGTTGTTTCACTAGGGTGATTTTCGGCAGACAAATAGCAGCAAGAGAAAGTGTTAGGTGCCTGAGTAATTGATGGACTCTGACTGGGGATAGGGAATGAGGGGATAATGAGGCCTTCAGGTTTTACTCTTTATTTGTGACAAATTAGCGTACAAGAAGTCAGAGATCACGGAAAACAGCCCAGGAGAGTCTGAATACTTCCTCTTGATAGATCCCTATTTCATGCTAGGAATTTCAATGGAAAGACTATTTTTGTGCAATAATCTGCATTTGTAATTGCAAAGTGAAGGCTGCATTTCAGAGCTACAGATCTTCCTATAACAATTGCAGATTTTGTACATTCGATCACAAGCAACTGCATGTATGCATGTGGTCAACCTAGCAACCCCATGAATTTCTTAGAGTTTTCTTGGTCAAAAAAGTAATACTCAGATGTGGTTTGCCAGGTCCTTCCTCTGAAATACAGTCTATGGGAACTGTATTAATTGGCAGACTTACATCCAAGTACTAACAAGAACTGATCCTGCTTAACTTTCAAGATGTATTTGTTCATTCAATCATGCATTCATTGAAGGATTTAAACCCTAGTTTTCAGCCACAAAGGTTCTCAAAGCAGCTTACAAATGGTTAATTTGATCATTTCCTGACCTCAAATAAAATAAGGCATGACACACAAGGATAAGAGAATGGCTATGTGAGAAGGGATCAAATCCAGCTGGTTCTTCTAGCTCTCTGAGGACAGGACAGTGGCAGTTGGGATGGAGGGAGGGCCTTTCATCTCCTTCTGGCCTTAACGTGGTAGAACTGGTCAGCCTCTTCTTCTCTTAATCAGAGCAGATCTGACTTGTTGCCTTTAGGACCAAATATTTCAAGATATACTGTGCTCTTTAATAGAACTCTGTTCTAGACAACTAGGTGTAGTTCTATAGCCATACTAATTCATTATATTAGCAATTTTACTATATATTGTTGTGTGTGCACATACGTATATGTGCATAGTTAAACATACTATAGGAGTACACAAGCCATGATATATGGGATATATTAATAAAACTGGAACAGAAATCTAGATCCCTGTAGGGAAGAACCCATTTTTTGGTATCTGTGATAAATAGGATCAGAGCTGTTCATTTTGTATTCCGCTCCTCCCAGCAGGCTCGGGGCGGATAACAACAGATATAACGGGCAACATGTCACAGCATGTCGACATGTGGCCCTACAATAAAAGCATAAAAACATAAAAACACATTAAAACACATTACATCGCCACACAGGGTATGGGAGGACATACGGCATGGTTCTTAGTCCAGTGTGCCTAGTTAAAGGCCAAGCCAAGGGCCGTCTTACACGCCCTCCGGAAGGGCCAGTTCCGAGATGGCTCGGGTACTGTCGGGAGGGCGTTCCAGAGCACCGGTGCCGCTACGGAAAAAGTTCTCTGTCTAATCGTTGATAGATGGCAGGAGCGGATTGATGGTACGAGCGACCGATTCTGTTCATCTGAGCGCAGTGATGATGGGGTAAGGCGGTCCCTCAGGTACACAGGCCCTAGGCCGTGCAAGGCCTTAAAGGTCAAGACCAGCACCTTGAAAGCAATTCGGTACTCAATAGGAAGCCAGTGCAGTTGCGAAGGATGGGTGTGATATTCCCTCACTGGCGATCCGCCAGCAAGCGACAGCGGCATTCTGCACTAGCTTGAGGCGGATTGTCGACAAGGGAAGGCCAACGTAGAGGGCATTACAGTAGTCTAATCTCGAGATGACCGTCGCTTGGATTACCGTGGCAATTCATAGTTGAAATTCAAAGGCATTTCAACTATAAATACCCTTCTTTTTAAATATCTATAAGTCAGAGAGGAGAATCGTGTTTTCCCCCATTTTATTTTGATGCATGTAGTTCCCAGCATTCCTCATAATTGCCCATTGGCCAGGGTAGTCCAACAGCATCTGACGGACCACACAATTCCCACCTCTACCATTATTGCTCCTTGTATCATGTTATTTGGCTTACTTTTAAACATTTGTAGAAATGAGCTGTGCTTTCATTCCTGAAAGATGTTGCCCTGAAATGTAAAATTGTGTAGAAACAATTTGAGTTGATCTGTACAGGATATGCTTGACATCCAAATTTGTACAAATCACGTTTTTGTGTATACATGCATGTGCAGTTCCTGTCTACTCCACATTGTTCCAACATAGTCTATTTTACAATGCATTATGGCAAATCTGGTGATGCACATCGGGGACATGGGGAACCCATTGCCCCACACCTGCATCGCCTGACTCATCCAAGTCTCCATCCCCCCAATTGACTTCTATTCAACACAAAATTCTCCCATGTTGTGGCGGCGGCATGCACTAGTGTGTCTCTACTTTTACAACGGACCCCAACAGTTGTTCTACGTTGTGGGATGGGAGCTGGCAAGATCTATTGTAAAAGTATAGATTAAACCAGGAGTCCTCAAACTAAGGCCTGAGGGCCGGATATGGCCCTCCGAGGTCATTTACCCGGCCCTCGCTCAGGGTCAACCTAAGTCTGAAACAACAACAACAATCCTATCTCATCCATCAAAAGCAGGCCCACACTTCCCATTGAAATACTAATAAGTTTATTATTTATTTATTTATTTATTTCCGGCATTTTACCCCGCTCTTCTCAACCCCCGAGGGGGGACTCAGAGCGGCTTACAAAAAGGCACAATTTGATGCCCATACAATAAAACACAATATAAAACCGCAGAAACATTCAATGCTAAAATACATTAAAATACAATTACATTAAGCATCATACGCATTCAATTAAGTTAAAAACAGTATTCCGTCCATAAAAAGCATTGAGCCCTATTCATCAGCTTTCCATTAAAATCCAATCTAAAATGCTGCCTTGTGCTAGTGTGCAAACGCCTGGTACCATAGCCAGGATTTTACTTTTTTCCTGAATGCCAGGAGGGATGGAATTGATCGTATGTTGCTGGGAAGCGCTTTCCGCAGACAGGGAGCCACCACCGAGAAGGCCCTCTCCCTCGTCCCCACCAACTGCATTTGAGAAGTTGGCGGGAGTGAGAGCAAGGCCTCCCCGGATGATCTTAAATTACGAGGTGGGACGTAGCGGCAGATACGTTCGAACAAGTAAGCTGGGCCAGAACCGTATAGAGCTTTAAAGGTCAAAACCAGCAATTTGAATTGAGCTCGGAAGTGGACAGGCAGCCAGTGGAGCTGACACAACAGGGGGGTGGTATGCTCCCTCTATGTAGCTCCCGTTAGTAATCTGGCTGCCGCCCATTGGACTAGTTGCAGTTTCCGAACTGTCTTCAGAGGCAGCCCCACATAGAGTGCGTTGCAGTAATCTATTCGGGATGTGACCAGAGCGTGGACGACTGTAGCCAGATCAGACTTCCTAAGGTATGGGCGCAGCTGGCGCATGAGTTTTAACTGTGCAAAAGCTCCCCTGGCCACCGCTGAGACCTGGGGTTCCAGGCTCAGCGATGAATCCAGGATCACTCCCAAGCTGCGAACCTGCGTCTTCAGGGGAAGTGTAACCCCATCCAACACAGGCTGTAAACCTATACCCTGTTCGGTCTTTCAACTGACCAGGAGGACCTCTGTCTTGTCTGGATTAAGTTTCAATTTGCTAGCCCTCATCCAGTCCGACACAGCAGCCAAGCACCGGTTCAAAGTCTGGACAGCCTCCTTGGTGACAGGTGAGAAGGAGTAACAAGAACAGGGGAGCGCCAGTACATAAACAACAAGTAGGACCAACAGGTCTCTGTAGTAATAACAAATAATAATGATCTAGAATGCAAAGTCTAATCTTAATGTCCATAAATCAAATGTCTTTTATAATCCACGTGCCAGGAGCATCCAGTCCATATAGTCCAAATGAAAATTCACAAAGTTGGCAATTCCGTGGTGTGCAAGTAAATAATAGTTCATATAACATTCCAGTAAGCCGTATAAGGGAACACAAATAGTCACTTCTCTGGCAGTCAATATCCAAATCCCAGCGACATACGCAATAATGGACAGCAGGGGTGATGCAATTACACAGTTGGGTGTACACAGCCGACGAGGCACATTAGTTGAGAGCTCCAATCACTCGTTTCGACCCAGTAAACAGGTCTTTATCAAGGCTCGATGTCATCCCACAACTGGTTCCCACAGCGTACCCAAACGGCAGTCAATGCTCTGTAACATAATGTCAACATATTAGCTTGAACCCCTATGTAGGGTGGGCCTCTAAAAGGTCCTAAAGGCAACTCACAAATTAATACAGGAAATGGATCAATATGATCTCCAGCAATGGTACAATTTACATACATCAATAGTAATGCATATTACATATAATTACATAATACAGGATTAGGACATACCAATTCAATGTGGACCAATCCCCATGTCGCCGAAGGGCTTATGGCAAAAGCAAGGCTTGCAGGTATCACTCAGGATTATAACAACAATCCACAGGAGATGGGGCTACCGCCATGGAGACCGCAGCTCCCCTTACTCACAGCATTAATGGGTTACTCACCAAAGAATTAAGAACCACAAGAGTACAATTAACGGCGGGTGCATTGGCAGATTACATTCACCATAATATAATACCTAGGGGACTCAGGGTCAAGCTCCCACCGGGCACCTACAAGGAGGATGAAGAATTTGTAAAAAGCTGGAATAAGGTCCTGGTTCGGTGCTCAGTTGAATTGATGTGCCTATTGATAGAGAGGTCTACTCAGGAGGTGAATGAGCTGAGGTCTGAGATTACTCAAATGAAGGAGTCTCTGAAGGATGTTATTAAGGAACCAGACCTAGCACGCATTAAAGAGCAATGCGACTCTTTATTTGCTGACTTAAAGAGTAGAAAGACTGGGAAGTTTGCACGAGACCAGGAAGACTATGCCAAAGGGCAGGTCTACAATAGACCCTCCAGAGGTGGGTACCCAGGGAACAGAAGAGTAGGCTTTTCGAGGGAGTCAATTAACACAGCCCCCTCAGATGAGGAAGGACAGGGAGCGTCCACGTCACAACCTGACATGAGACCAAAGGAAGGGTATAACTTCCGCAAAAGGAACCAAAAGAGCTCCTAGGATCAGCGGGATTTTCAAGGGGGTCGCAAGAAATTAAGAAAGACCTTAAAAAAAACCCGCCTGTGGTGATTGTTGTTATAATCCTGAGTGATACCTGCAAGCCTTGCTTTTGCCATAAGCCCTTCGGCGACATGGGGATTGGTCCACATTGAATTGGTATGTCCTAATCCTGTATCATGTAATTATATGTAATATGCATTACTATTGATGTATGTAAATTGTACCATTACTGGAGATCATATTGATCCATTTCCTGTATTAATTTGTGAGTTGCTTTTAGGACCTTTTAGAGACCCACCCTACATAGGGGTTCAAGCTCTCTCTCGGCATTACTTCGCGAACGAAGATTCAGGAAGGACTCATCCCACGCTTTTTACAAGCGCGTTGATGACTAAAAAGGCCAATCTGAGATAGGCAAGTTCGGTTGCAGAAAGCGCAGCAGAAAGTCTCCTTGGGTGATGTTTTTCCAAGTTGCGGTTCTTTCTGCGTTGTCGTTTCTCTTCGAGACCCATTCGGCGTGTCTTCTCGAAAGAGGCCGCAGCATTGTGGATAGTGCTTCTCCATGCCTCCCGATGTGAGGCCAGGGTGGACCATTGTTGGTGATCAATCTGGCCAAGCCTGAGATGTTGTTTCAGGGAGTCCTTATATCTCTTTTGGGGGGCGCCTCTCTTGCGCTGACCCGTGGCGAGTTCACCGTAGAGTAGTATCTTTGGGAGGCGGTGGTCCTCCATCCTAGAGACGTGCCCTGCCCAGCGCAGCTGTGTTCTCATAGGGGTTCAAGCTAATATGTTGACATTATGTTACAGAGCATTGACTGCCGTTTGGGTACGCTGTGGGAACCAGTTGTGGGATGACATCGAGCCTTGATAAAGACCTGTTTACTGGGTCGAAACGAGTGATTGGAGCTCTCAACTAATGTGCCTCATCGGCTGTGTACACCCAACTGTGTAATTGCATCACCCCTGCTGTCCATTATTGCGTATGTCGCTGGGATTTGGATATTGACTGCCAGGGAAGTGACTATTTGTGTTCCCTTATACGGCTTACTGGAATGTTATATGAACTATTATTTACTTGCACACCACGGAATTGCCAACTTTGTGAATTTTCATTTGGACTATATGGACTGGATGCTCCTGGCACGTGGATTATAAAAGACATTTGATTTATGGACATTAAGATTGGACTTTGCATTCTAGATCATTATTATTTGTTATTACTACAGAGACCTGTTGGTCCTACTTGTTGTTTAGGTGAGAAGGAGTGACAGATCTGGCTGTCATCTGCGTACAGATAACACCTTACTCCAAAACTCCGAATGATCTCTCCCAGCGGTTTCATGTAGATGTTAAATAACATCGGGGACAGAACTGAACCCTGAGGGACTCCACAAGACAAAGGTTGCGGAGCCGAACAGGTGTCACCCAGTAACACCTTCTGGGTATGACATTCCAGAAAGGATTGGAGCCACTGCAGAGCAGTACCCCCAAGCCCCATATCTGCAAGGCGACCCAGAAGGATACCGTGGTCAACGGTATCGAAAGCCGCTGAGAGGTCCAGCAGAACCAACAGGGACACACTCCCCCTGTCGAGCTCCCGGCGTAGATCATCTACCAAGGCGACCAAGGCTGTTTCAGTCCCATGTCCCGGCCTAAAGCCAGACTGTGCCGGATCCAGATAATCAGTGTCTACCAAGAACCCCTGGAGTTGCGAAGCCACCACACGTTCCATGACTTTGCCCAAATAGGGGAGATTGGAAACTGGCCGATAGTTGACTAATTGAGTGGGGTCCAATGATGGTTTTTTCAACAGTGGTTTTATAACAGCTTGCTTTAAGCTGGCTGGAATCTTGCCCTCCTGTAAGGAGGCATTAACCACCACCTTCACCCACTCTGCCAAACCCCCTCTGGCTTCTTTGATCAGCCAGGATGGGCAGGGGTCTAGGATGCATGTGGTAGGCCTCGCTTCCCCAAGGATCTTGTCCACATCCTCGAGCTGAACCAATTGAAACGAATCCAATAAAACCAGACAAGCAGATGCTCGTGGCACATCCTCAGAGACTGCTGTTAAAGTGGTATTGAAATCGGAATGGATCAGTGCCACTTTGTCCATGAAGGCCCGAGCAAACTCTTCACAGCGTACCGCAGAGCTGTCAGGGCTCTCACACTGAGGCGGATTTAATAGTCCTCTGACCACTCGGAACAGTTCAGCTGGACGGTTCTTGGCAGCGGCCACCTTGGCTGTAATGGATGTATTTTGTGCGGCCTTTGTTGCTGCGTCATAGGACCTCAAATAAGAGACCAGACGCGCATGGGCTTATATTTGTTAAAATTGTTATTCCTTTTAATTATTGTATTGTTTTAAAGTGTTTTTGCACTACAAATAAGATATGTGCAGTGTGCATAGGAATTCATTCATGTTTTTCCCCCAAATTATAATCCGGCCCTCCAACAGTTTGAGAGACTGTGACCTGGCCCTCTGTTTAATAAGTTTGAGGACCCTTGGGTTAAACAGTATATGATACCAAAAAGGACGTCATGTAATGCAGTCATTAGTCTTTCAGGTCTAAAATATTTTAGAATTGTATAACTTTGCCTGCCTTTAAATTGTGTGTCGTGAAGGTCCATATGCTTGATCATAGTATCAGCAGATCTAAGGTTTTATCAGCTAGGGCCAAAACAAAGATGAATAAAACCTAGTTCATTAACTGCTTCAGGAAATTGTGTAGTTTATCAATGTGAATGTTTTTATGCAGTTTCAAAAACAATCAATTAATTTTTAAAAACTGTAGGCGCCAACAAGTCAAAATTTTATTTCATTCAAATAGTAAGTTAAAGCTTCAGCATAAGTTCAGGCAGTGCCTGGTAAATATCCTAATATTATGTGTTATGTATATGTCTGCGTATACATATTCAGTGTGTATATATCCACACTGTTATGACAAGCTCCATTTCAAAAAGTGCAACTACAGCACTGTAGGCAACCTCACTCCTCACATTCTTTTCACTTAAAGTGGCAGAATCCCACATGTATGCTTTTATTGAAAACAAATGGAAAACAAGGCAGAGCATTCTTGTGAAATGTCCATGTTGACCTTATATTGGATGAAGAAGAGTGGTTGACTCTAAATCTTTAAGGGTGTTATAACTAGTAAGGTATGATATTTTACTTATAAATTTGTGAACGGTGCCACAGTTAGGTGGATCTGTAATTGGTTGAAAGACTTAACCCATCAATGGTTGCTCTTCATCCTGGAGAGATTATATTTATATTTATACCATATATATTTATATTTATACCATATTTATACCCTGCTCTTTTCAACCCCAAAGGGGACCTAAGGCAACTTGAGTGACAGGTCTTATTCTGTCATGGGCCCAATGTTGTTTAACATCATCATAAATGACTTCGATGATGGAACAGAAGGCATGCTTGTCAAATTTGTATATAATTCCACGTTGAGAGGAGGTGTAATGAATACCCCAGAGAACAGGATCAGAATTCAAAATGAACTTTAGTTGGTTCAAAACAAACAAAAGGATTTTTGCTAGGGAGAAATGGAAGGTACTACATTTAAGAAGGAAAAATGAAAAGCACAAATGGAAGGTGGATGGCATCTGACTTGAAAGCAATACATGTGAAAAGGATCTAGGGATCTTTGTAGACTGCAAGTTGAATGCGAGTCAGTGGTAGTCAAAAAAGTGATTCTAATTTTTTTGACTACCACTAATGTGGTTGTCAAAAAAAGTGATTCTAGACAGCATCAATATCAAACCCTCGGGAATCTTGGGAAGTACCATTGGTGGAGTACCAAGGGAATCAGTAGCTACTGAAATGGACATCCAAGTGCCACCTCTGTGTTGATGGAGGCAGGCAGGATTTTCCCCGGGTACTGGTTGTGGGGGGTCGGGAGCAGGTGAGGGTTTTGCCCTCCTTTCTGCTAGAGATCCCTGTGTACAACTGGTGGGCCACTGTGTGACACAGAATGCTGGACTAGATGGGCTGAGGCCCGATTCAGTATGGCTCTTCTTATGAAGCAATAATACCACTCTATTCTGCCTTGGTCAGACCTCACCTTTAATATCGTGCTCAGTTATTGCCACCAAAGGTCATGAAGGATATTGGTATACAGTGATGTGTCCAGAGAAGAATGACCAAAATGATCAAAGGTATAGAAACAGAGCCTTTTGAGAAACAACTGTGGGAAATGGTTATTTTTAGCTTGGAAAAGGGAAGACCGATCGGTGAGATGGTAAGGTATCCCTTGACATTAAGTCTAGTCATGTTCGACTCTGGGAGGTGGTGCCTGTCTTCATTTCTAAGCTGAAGAACTGGCATTGTCCATAGACACCTCCAAGGTCATGTGGCCAGCATAACTGCATGGAGCGTCATTCCCGCAGAAGCAGTACCTATTGATCTACTCACATTTGCATGTTTTCTATATAATAATTTGTTATTGCAATTCTATTCTTTTATTACAAAAAACCATCTCTACAATTCATGTAATTACTTCTTCTCCTTTCCCCCATTGTGCTACCCATTGTGCTCCCCATCTCCAGAGTCATCCTTTTCTTTATGCGCCCACCAGAACTGCATTTCTTCTGATGGGGGTTGGTTCTTCTTTCCTTAATGTTTCTTCATTAAATATTTTCCATATACTTTCAAAATTATTATCCTTTCTTAGGCCTTTTTAACCTCATTGCGTGTTAGTTTATCATTTATTGCTAATTCCCAATATCCTTGTACCATTCTTCTATTTTAATTTCCACCTCTCCTTTCCGATATTTTGCTATTAATAGCCTTGTAGCTGTTAACAACATCACTATCAAATTCTTTTCATTTTTCTTCCATTCATCTGTATTATAAATAGATAACAGAATAGTCACCGGATTTATATTATTTTTTTCTTCATAATACTTTTTATTTCTGCTATAACTTTTCCCCAGAACCTCTGTACATGTCACCATATGTGAATATACGTAACCCCCTTTCTTGGCTAATTTACATGTCTTGGCAGAAGCTGGCCCTAACAGCGGGAACTCACCTTGCTTCCCAGATTCGAACTGCCAAACTTTTGGTCAGCAAGTTCAGCAGCTCAGTGGTTTAACCCACTGTGCCACCGGGCAGCCATGCTGAGATGGTAGTTATCTGTAAATATCTGCATGGGTGTCATGTAGTAAATGGAAGAGGTTTGTTTTCTGCTCTTCTAGAGACTAGAATATAAAGCAATTGGATTTAAATTACAAGAAAAGTGATTCCACCTTAAGAACTTTTTTTTAACTGTAATTGCTGCTTGATAGTGGAATAAATTGCTTTTGAGAGTCTTTAAGCAGATGTTGGATGGGCATATTTGAAGAGTTGTTTCGTCATGTGTTCCTATATGACAGAGAGGAAAAGTAAAATACCCTTGTATTTTACACAGCTCTAAGAGTATGTGTTTTCAAAGTAGTAACTCAGATCCAGAACCAAGGGAACAATGTCTGCATAGCAGTGGAAAGAAGATGACGGCCAAAATAGAAGGCTCATTTGCCACATTTGAGTTCAAATGTTCAAAGCAAGATCTTTTAGACTAACTATATGCAGTGTTTAGATGTCACTAAAGAGCTGTCCGGGCAAAACAGGAGTGGGCAAAGTCTGGCTCTAGGGCTGCATGCATCTTCCAAGTCTGTGTTTTGTGGCCAGCAACCCTTTCAGACTGTCTATACTGAGAGCATTTAGGGAGAGTAACTCACCTTTTAAAGAAGTTGTAAATCTCTCTCCCCTCCCCCCCCCTGTTAAAAAAAACCTGCTTAATATATATTTTTTTTAAGTCAAAATCAGAAATGGATTTCTGTTCACTTCCTTAAGGATAGGAGTTGGTAGCCTTTGAAACTCTCTTAAAGTCCCAGGGACTGAAAATTGCCCCTTGGCCCTGACACAGTTCCTCGCCTTGGTCTAAAGTATTGTTTCTCAACCTGGGAGTTGGGACCCCTGGGGAGGCCGTGAGGGAGTGTCAGAAGGGTCGCCAAAGACCATCAGAAACAGTATTTTCTATCGGTCATGGGTGCTCTGTGTGGGAAGTTTGGCCCAATTCTATCATTGGTGAGGTTCAGAATGCTCTTTGATTGTAGGTGAACTACAAATCCCAGCAACAACTCCCAAATGTCAAGGTCTATTTCCCCCAAATTCCACCAGTGTTTACATTTGGGCACATTGAGTATTCGTGCCAAGTTTGATCCAGATCCATCATTGTTTGAGAGCACAGTGCTCTCTGGATGTAGATGAACGACAACTCTAAAACTCAAGGTCAATGCCCATCAAACCCTTCCAGTATTTTCTCTTGGTCACAGGTGTCAAGTTTGGTTCAATTCCATCATTGGTGGAGTTCAGAATGCTCTTTGATTGTAGGTGAACTATAAGTCCCAGCAACTACAACTCCCAAATGATAAAATCAATGCCCCCCTCCCCAACCTTACCAGTATTCAAATTTGGGCTTGTCCGGTATTTGTGCCACATTTGGTCCAGTGAATGAAAATACATCCTACATATCGGATATTTACATGACGATTCATAACAGTAGCAAAATTACAGTTGTGAAGTAGCAACAAAAACAGTTTTATGATTGGGGATCACCACAACATGAGGAACTTTATTAAGGGGTCGCGGCATTAGGAAGGTTGAGAAACACTGGTCTAAAGTATCTTAACAATCACAAAGGGGAAATTATTTATACAATGCAGTCAGATAACATTTTCTGGAAAATAATGGACTGAAATCAGGGAATTGAAACAGAAAGATTTTGAAGTTTGTCCCAATTGAATTGCATAAAGGAGAGTACTAAGTTGTACGGTTGTACCCCCCAGACCTAAATTAACTGTTTCAAGTTCTACAATGCCCCTGAGTTGCCTGGTAATACCCAAAATATGCCCTTGTATGGTGTTGGGGGTATTTTTGTTTTCTGGCAGTAGACGCATGAGGTATTACATCCCTTCAAGATGTCCTGGAAGGCTAATGTGCCCCTTAGTATTCAATAGTTGCCCACCCTTGCCCCATGGAAACCTTAAGAGAATCATCTCCTACTATGAATACACAGCTCTTATCGTCAGGAAGTTCTTCTTAATATTTGCTTATAATATCCTTTCTTGTACTTTGAATCCATTCATTTGGGTTTCATCCTCTTGAGCAAGACAAAACAAACTCGCTCTTATCTTCCAGCTGACAGCCCTTCAGATATTTAAAGATGGCTATCATATTACCTCTGAGTCTTCTCATCTCCAGGCTAAACATACCGAACTCCCTCAACTTGTTTTACTATAGCTACTAGGCACGTGTTGGTTTTGGAATGTCTTGCCGCATGTACCTTGAATATGAGAATAGCCAGCAGGGACACAAAGGTAGCAGGCTCTCCTAATATTAGTGCAGGTTTTGACTGAATTTCGTATTCACCGTCTATAGCATCCATGTCTGACATAGATGGAGAATGTAATGATATTTGTACAGTGGGGGAGCAACTCACGTGAGGTGGTTCAAAAACTCACACACCTGACAAGAATCCTATCATGAGAAAATCTGTAAGTAACTACTGCTGTCCTTGAATGAGGATGTGTTTTAGTAATAAGGTACCAACTGCAAAATATCTTATGACAGGCATACATTGGATATACCATAAGGTTGATGGAATCAGTCATGTACACCTAGTAGTCTCAGGTGGTGTGTTTAAAACAGGGTTTGGCACTGCCATTAGACAGAAAAGACAATAGATCCCAAGGTAGAAAAATATCTTTGTTCAGGTCAGATCCCAATACATTAACAAAGAAGTACCAAGTCACTTAAATCCTGACAGGTATTGTGATACAGAATCATATTTGCTGCAGCATCAACCTGTGCATGTAGAAGTCTGTTTTCTGGCTGGGATTTTGCTGTCTGGGGCATTGACACACTACACTGAGAGTGCATTTATATTGTAGAATTAATGAGATTTAACACCAGTTTATCTGCCATAGGTCAATGCTCTGCAACACTGGGGGCCCATCCAGACAGTAGCTTTATCCCAGGAGCTTCCGCTGCAAACAGGAGGTTGGCCAGAGGCCGTTCCATGTAAATGGAACCAATCGCCACAAAAGGCAAAAACTCTGAGATTTCCAGGTATGGGAATATAACGGTTTTGATCCAAATATGCAGATCTTCGCATGTCTGTATGTCCCTGCGCTCGGAAATCACGGGATTTATCATCTGCATTTGTTCCTGTTTGTTATTGATATATTGGTTCCTAAAAAGAAGGTGACACTTGAGTAGAAGGCAAAAACTTTGTTTGTGTGCCAGAAACTTCAAGAAACATGTGGAGGGCACATTTTCTCTGGCCAGGACAAAGTTGTGACCCCCCCTAGTCAATGTTGTACATCTTTTCACAATAAGAGCAATCAAGAACAGTCATGTATAACCCCAGGAACAGCACCCTGTCATTTGATGCCACAAGTACACAATCAAATCTGTCTGGACAGATGGCCAGGCAGTCAAGCTCTAAAAAGTGCCTATAATGACAAAGTTCTGTTCTTGGCTTGAAAGTGTGTGTTCCTGTTTGATTGTGCAGTGCTGCTTTGGGCAGAAGTGGTCCTACCCCGTAACCTTTGTTTGTGTTGCTGATACTTCATGAAACATCTGCAGGGCACAGTTTCTCTGGCCAGGACAAAGAACAGAATTATTGCAGTGATTTGCTGCAGTGATTCTCCACATTTCCACATATTCACATGTTGATGTGTGTGTGTGTGTTTTAATTTTAAAAAAACACCCAAAATTCTGATGGAAGTCCCACAGCGGCCATCTTGGGAACCTCTAAATCTTGCAACAAAGTCTGGAAAATGGAGTCAGAAATCATGGGACCAAAAGGTCTGTATGTGGACCTCTTTTGAAGTCCTGGGATTTTTTTTGCCCCTGTAAACTGTCTAGAGAAGCACCCTAGGATGTGTATTTTGGTGAGAGACTAGAACTCTCTGGCAGAGAAGGCTAAAGATCTAGTAAAATAATGGTTCCATAGCAGTTAGCCATGGCTGCTAATGTAGTGTCAAAATACATTAGTTCTACTAAGAATTAACTTGCCATGGTTCCATCCTGTGAAATTTTGATATTTCAAGTTCAAGGAGGAGTATTTAGAATCTGAACCCCAGGATTCTATAGGTTGAAGGCATTGTAGAACTACAGTGTGAAAGTGTCTAAAATGATAACGTTATAAAGCTTAGATATGTAATAAAAGATACCTTTTTGAATTTTATTCTCTTTGCTGAGCACTTGATCTAACCATTGAAAGCATAAAGTGGTTTAAAGCATTACTCATTTTGAAAGTAATTAAAAACATTCATAACTATTCTGACAGTCCTAACAGCACTGTTTCCTTGGTATTATGGACAAAATAGCACATTTAATTTAAAATTGTTCCAGGCTGCCAAGGATCCAGCTAGCTACCAGACTAATTTAGTAAAGGATCAGACTACAGTAGAGTCTCACTTATCCAACCTTCACTCATCCATCGTTCTGATATTAGCCAGTTCAGTCTGTCTCCCGCCTGGATGTACAGCTGTTTCAATACATTTAGATGTTTTGATGCTAAATTTGTAAATACAGTAATTACTACATAACGTTACAGAGTATTAACTGTATTGAACATGACGTTTTGGTGCTTAATTTGTAAAATCAAAACGTACATAAGAACATAAGAACATAAGAAGAGCCATGCTGAATCGGACCTCAGCCCATCTAGTCCAGCATTCTGTATCACACAGTGGCCCACCAGTTGTACACGGGGATCTCGAGCAGAAGGGAGGGCAAAACCCTGACCTGCTCCCGACCCCCCCCACAACCAGTACCCAGGGAAATCCTGCCTACCTCAACCAACTCCGAGGTGGCACTTGAATGTCCTTTTCAGTAACTACCGATACACTTGGTATCCATGAATCTGTCTAATCCTGCCTTGAAGTTGTTCAGGCTGACAGCTGTCACAACCTCTTCTGGAAGTGAGTTCCATAACCCAATGACCCTCTGGGTGAAGAAATATTTCCTTTATTAGTCCTAATTTTCCTACCTTGGAGCTTCAGGAGTGCCCTCTAGTCCTAGTGTTTTGTGACAAAGAAAACAGTTTTTCTTTATTCACCTTTTCTATCCCATGCATGATTTTATACACTTCGATCAAGTCACCTCTTAAACGCCGTCTTTCAAGGCTGAAAAGACCAAGGTGTTGCAACCTGGTTTCATAAGGGAGCTGCTCCATCCCTTGGATCATTCTTGTTGCCCTTTTCTGTACCTTTTCCAGTTCTGTTATATCCTTCTTAAGGTGCGGAGACCAGAATTGTACACAGTACTCCAAATGTGGCCTTACCATCGATTTGTAGAGAGGTAATACAACATTTGCTGACCTATTTTCGATTCCCTTTCTGATCATGCCTAGCATAGAATTTGCTTTTTTCACTGCTGCTGCGCACTGGGTTGACATCTTCATTGAGCTGTCCACCAAGACCCCAAGATCCCTTTCCTGGTTTGTCTCGGAAAGCTTTGACCCCATCAATTTGTAGGTGTTGTTGGGGTTCTTTGCCCCGATGTGCATGACTTTACACTTGTTTAGGTTAAAATGCATTTGCCACTTTGTTGCCCATTCACTCAATTTCGAGAGATCTTTCTGGAGCTCTTTACAATCAGTTTCATTTTTAACTACCCTGAACAATTTAGTGTCGTCTGCAAACTTTGCTACCTCAGAATTCACTCCTACATCCAGATCATTAATGAATAAATTAAAAAGTAACGGACCCAAAACTGAACCTTGGGGTACGCCACTTCTCACCTCTTTCCACCCAGAGAAATGTCCGTTTATTACCACCCTTTGTTTCCTACAGTTTAGCCAGGTTCCAATCCAGGACAAGACCTGTCCCCTGATTCCATGGCTGAAGAGCTTATTTAGGAGCCTTTGGTGAGGGACTTTGTCAAAAGCCTTTTGAAAGTCAAGGTAAACAATATCAATTGGGTCCCCTTTATCTATGTGTTTATTTACACCTCAAAGAATTCTAACAAGTTAGTAAGACATGATTTGCCTTTGCAGAAACCATGTTGATTTTCCTTCAGCAATGCCTGTTCTTCTATGTGCTTAGTAATTTTTCTTTAATAATGGTTTCCATCACTTTGCCTGGAACTGAGGTTAGACTAACTGGCCTATAATTTCCTGGATCACCCTGATCCTTTCTTGAAGATCGGAGTTACATTTGTCTCCCTCCAGTCCTCGGGTACAGTGCCTGATCTTAGAGAAAGGTTATATATTTTGGCTAGAATTTCAGCAATTTCACACTTGAGTTCCTTAAGAACTCTGGGGTGGATGCCATCTGGCCCTGGTGATTTGTTGACATTTAGTTTAGTAAGGCATGTGAGAACATCTTCCTTGTTTATCTCTATCTGGTTTAATTCATTTAATTCCCTCCCTGAAAAAACTGACTCAGCTGCAGGCATATGTTGTCTGTCCTCCTGTGTGAAAACGGAGGCAAAGAAGTCATTTAGCCGCTCAGCAATCTCCTTGTCTTTGCTGATTTTCCCTTTCTGACCATTGTCATCGAGTGGCCCAACTGCTTTTCTAGTTGGGTTCCTGCTTCTGATGTACTTAAAGAAGTTTTTGTTGTTTTTTTTTAATAATCTTTGCTATGTGTGCCTCAAAATCTCTCTTGGCTTTCCTGACTGTTGCTTTGCATTTAGTTTGCCAGAGCTTGTGTTCCTTTCTGTTCTCCTCTGTAGGAAGAGCCTTCCATTTCTTAAATGAGTTTTTCTTCTTTCCAATCACATCTTTTACTTCATTTGTAAGCCATACTGGTGTCCTTTTGGACTTTCCATGCCTCTTTCTTTTATTGGAATGCATTCATTTTGACATTTTTGACATTTAGTAGGCTTTTCCTTAATCCCTCCTTATTATCCAACATTTCTGCTTATCCAACGTTCTGCCGGCCCATTTATGTTGGATAAGCGAGACTCTACTGTATTAGCAAGTTTAACATTTTTTTAAAAAAAGGGTTCCTTATGCAATCAGAATACTATTTAGTTCTATTTAGTTTACAGCAGAAGCAACTTGCAGTTTCTCAAGTCACTCCTGACACAAACAATTAGATAAAACAAGATATGTGTCAAAACCCTTCCCCATTATATTTTGAGTATTCCAATCTATACTTAAGGAAAGTAGCTTAAGGAAGGTAAGGTATCCATCTCTCCTTCTACCCCTACCCCTCCTCCTACTGCTCCTCTTCTTCCATGAAAACCAATGAGGAATAAAGAAAAATGTGGCTTATTCTTAGCAGCAGATGATAAAAGTTTCAGATTGCACTAAAATTCCAAGATGAAGATGGAAAGTATAAAAGTACTCATTGAAAATCTCCAGTAGAGATTTAATGTATGAAACTCAGGTAATGTGCACCTGAGGTGCCCACCAACATGGAAACTTCCCACTGTTTCATTCTCTTATTTTAAATGCTTCTTATTTTGGATCCCATTTGCCTTGATTGAATTTCCAGTTTGTTAAACCTTCCCAGTGAAATCTGCTTATTTCTCGAGGGAATGTGCAGTGTTGATGAGGAAATCTAAAATTACCATTTATTTATCATTTAATTATGGCAGGGTTGGGCAAAGTTCATGCTGCAGGACTGCAGTCCCCATCAGCCTTAATCAGCACAGCCAAAGGTGAGGGATGTTGGAATAGAAGTAAAACAGAGGAATTGTTTTAATAGAAAATAAAACATGAAACTATAACATCAAACGCAACATGAAATACAGCCACAAGATCCAGAGCATCCCATAGACACAGAAGTTTTAAAACTGAGAGACTCAAGTCTATATGTGCATACCATCTATTATTGCACAGATGATAACTAAAAAACGTGACATCAAATGTGACCAAGATGCTATAGTTTTTAACTTTGAATATGTTTCGATTGATTTTAACCCATTTTTTTCTAATGCTGTTTGTGTTTAATTCTGTTTTAATGTTTGTATATTTGTATATTTGAAATTGGACAGCAATGCTTTTTTGTCAAACCGCTTTGAGGCCGCTTTGGGAAGATAAAGTGGAGTATGATAATAATAATAATAACTTTATCTAAAAGGTGCGCCCTCCCGCTTCTTTATGCAGGGCATCCAAACGATGCTTTGTACTGAAGTAATTTGACACCTTGAAAGACCCAGGTCTTTTGGAAGACCCGTGTCTTTCCAGGTGTGGGGGCTCTGTAGATGGGGACTGATTATTGTGCTGCATAACTTCTGGTGCCCATCTACACAGCTGTCTTGGGTTTATTTGGCTCCTGGATCCCAAGAAATACAAGACAGCCCCCACCCCAACCACCTTTAAAAAAGACTATAAAAATAAAATAACTTACCCAGCTACCAATACACTGGTGCTGGTTCTTTCCTGACACATAAGAATGATGCGCCAGGAGAAGAAGGGCACAGGAGCGATTTTCCTCTTCTCCTGGCATGTCATTCCTATGTGCCAATAGAGCTCTGGCATGAGTTTAATGGTGGCCGAGCAAATTATTTTATTTTAAAGGCTTTTAAATAGAGTTTGGGGAGGGGTGGGGGCTGTCTCCCTGTCCTTCTGGAAGGTTCAAGGAGGGCATCTGGACACCCCCCCCCCAAAGAGCATGCACTTTAACAAATGTGATTTCTCCTGGGTTAAAGGGCTGTCTTGAACCATCCTAACTGTCACGATGCAGGGTCTTGGCCCAGCCACTTAATCACACACACAGAGACGGTAATCAGCTAACTATTTATTGAATAATAAAAAACAGGTGAAAAGATGAATTGTCCATAAAAAGTATCAAAAAGTTCAATCCAAAAGGTAAAGAGTCCGTAAGTAAAATCCAAAGGCAAACGTGGCAAAGGCTCTGCAAAACTATGCGGATCAAGGACTTGGTCCGTGGCAAAAAAACAAGGCAAAGTTCAGGAACAAACCCAAGAAACTTCTTGGCAAGGCTTGAGCCGGTAACTTGGCTCCGTGGAACTCCGCCGCTTCACTCCGCTTAGAATAGAAGTGGCCGAGCTACTGAGGATCCGTTCCCACGGATCCTATACTTAATCCCTTGGCGAGGCCCCGACGCTCTAGGCTTCTCCGCCAATCTGTGCTACGGGACCTAGCGCTTCTCTGGCGCTCTAGGCTATGGTGCCAATCCCTCCTGCTGACTCAATGCTCCCCTCCTGCTGTCCTTGACTCCCAGCACCTGGCTCACTCTCAGGGTCAGCCTCCACTGTTTCCCTGATCCTTTCCTGCGACCCGAAACCACCTGGGTTCTCATACTGATCGGAATCATCACTCTCAGGGGCCATCATAGCCGTCAGGCCATCATCCCAGGCCAGGCTCTCTGTGGGAGCGGAAGGCCCAGCTAACTCACCAGCCCCTTCCTCCATTTCCTCATCAGCTGCATCTGGCCCTAATGCAAGTGGGACCCCGGTGCCACCCCTGCCCCCAGGCACGAAAGGGAACTGGGTTGCTACACTATCCCCCCCCCCCTCCGGGCCCCTCCGAGGCCTCCCTCGAGGCTTGGGCTTGTCGGGATACTTGCGGTGAAAACGGGCAACAATGTCCGGGGCGTGCACATCTCGAGCCGGTGTCCAAGAACGCTCTTCTGGTCCAAAACCTTTCCAGTCAATCAAATACTCCAGCTTCCGGTATCTGATGCGGGCATCTAGGATGTCCTGTACCTCAAACTCCTCCTCTCCATCTCGCATCACCGGGGGAGGGGGCGGCTGCATCACATCAGGCCGCACCCCCTTCGCTGGTCTCAGCAGGGAACGATGAAAGACTGGGTGGATCTTCATGTCCGCCGGCAGCTGTAGTTTGAAAGCAACAGGCCCCACACTCTCCAACACCTTGTAGGGTCCCAAAAATTTCGCATCCAGTTTGCGGCTAGGCCTCTGCGTAGGCAAATTTTTGGTAGACAGCCAAATCTTGTTTCCCACTTGGATCTCAGGACCCTCTTGGCGCCGCCGATCAGCCATCCGCTTGTAATCCGCTTTAGCCTGGTCTAATTGAGTATGCAGCATCTCTTACATCGCCGTGAGCTCCTGTAGCCAATCCTCTGCTGCTGGCACATCTCTAGATTGGTCTACAGGAGGGTAGAACCAAGGGTGATGTCCATAGTTAGCAAAGAAAGGAGTCTCTTTAATGGATTCTTGCTTAGCATTGTTTTAAGCAAACTCTGCCAAAGACAACAATGACGCCCAGTTGTTCTGCTGGTAGTTTACATAGCACCGCAGATACTGTTCCAATGTGGCCGTAACCCTTTCGGTCTGCGCGTCGGTCTGGGGTTGATGAGCCGTAGACATCCGTGCCTCAATCCCCAGCAACTTCTGAACTGCCCGCCAGAACTAGGAAGTGAATATGGTGCCTCGATCTGTCACCAAACTCTGTGGAAGTCCATGTAACCGAAACACATGTTGCACAAACATATCTGCAGTCTCCTTAGCAGTAGGCACCCCTACACATGGAATGAAGTGACTCATCTTGGAGAAGCAGTCCACCACGATCGTGGTGAACCCCTTGGACTTTGGCAAATCAGTGATGAAATCGGCTGAGATCATCTTCCAGGGCGCAGAAGGGGTCGGGAGCGGTTGGAGCAAACCAGCCAGCTTGCCCCTTGCTTCTTAGCCCGCTGGCAGACAGGGCAAGTGCTGACGTAGGCCTCCACATCCCTCCGCACCTTGGGCCACCAGAAGTCTCGTAACACCAACTGTAAAGTTTTGAACAGTCCAAAGTGTCCCGCGGCCCGGCTATCATGGCAAAGTTTGAGAATGTCCTCTCTCTCAGGCCCGGGGGACACGTAAACACAATCACGGCGGTATAGTAACCCATTTTTGACTTGGAAAGGGGATTGCACCCCCTTGGCTAGCTGCTCTTGCACCCAATGTTCTCCCTTTTGTTGAGCTTGAATCCGGGCACTCAAAGTTCTCTTGTCCCCCATGTCCGGGTTGACCGCCGGGGGCGTCGCAGGGGTTGCGCCAGTGGTGGCAAAGTTCTCCGCTTTTAACAGCCGCGCCTCAGAAAGCCCTTCTTCTCCTCTGACATACTCTGGCTTCCGAGACAACGCATCAGCTTGTTTGGTCTGCTTGGGGGTCACATAGTGGATGCGGAAATTGAATCTCTCAAAGAACAAGGACCATCTCTGTTGTCTCTGGTTCAATTTGCGCTGAGTCTGTAAGTGCTCCAAGTTCCGGTGGTTGGTGTGAACTTCCACCGGAAATGGGGCCCATTCAAGCAGGTGTCGCCAAACTTCAAAAGCTACCTTAATGGCCAGGAGCTCCTTCTCCCAGATGGTATAGTTCCTTTCCGGCGCCGTCAGCTGCCGGGAGTAGTAAGCACAGGGCAAACGGTCTGTCCCCTGCAGCTGTAGCAGGATCGCTCCCACTGCTACATCCGATGCATCTGCTTGCACGATGAAAGGAGTGTGGGGGTTAGGATGCTGCAGAAGCGGCTGCGTGGTGAACAGCTGTTTCAACTTCCGGAACCCCGCGTCTGCCTCCGGTGTCCATCGGAACGGCACCTTTCCTCGCAGACACTGGGTGATGGGGTCGGCTCACTTGGCAAAGTCCGGGATGAACTTTCTGTAGCAGTTGGCAAAGCCCAGGAATCTTTGAATGTCTTTTTTGCTGGCAGGGGCTGCCCAATCTGCCACGGCTTGGACCTTGGTGTTGTCCATGGCGATGCCTGTAGGAGAGATGCGATAGCCCAGGAAATCCACCTCGCGTAGATCAAATGCGCATTTCTCCAGCTTGGCATAGAGACCGTGGTCTCTCAGCCTCTGCAGCACCTCCTTCACATGGCGGTCGTGGGTCGCCTGGTCAGGCGAAAAGATCAACAGATCGTCCAAATATCGATCTAACCAGATCTGCCAGATATCGATCTAACAGGTCTCGAAAGATGTCATTCATGAAGTGTTGGAAGCAGGCGGGAGCATTACACAACCCGAATCCCATAACTCTGTATTCGAAACTTCCCCACTTGGTCTGGAAAGCGGTCTTCCATTTGTCACCCTGACAAATACGCACCAGATTATAAGCACCCCTCAGGTCTAATTTGGTGATGACCTTGGCTCCCCACATCCGCTCCAACAGCTCGGGGATCAATGGCAGGGGGTAGCGGTTCCGAATCGTGATCTTGTTGAGCTCTCGATAGTCATTACAGAGCCGCAGCTCCCCCAATTTCTTCTTGACAAACAAGATTGGCGCCCCGGCCGGGGACTGAGAGGGCCGAATAAACCCTTTCCGCAGATTCTCATCCAAAAACTCCCGGAGAGCTTTTTGCTCTGGTTCCGAGAGAGGGTAGAGTCTTCCACGCGGGATGGGGGCTCCGGGCTCCAGCTCAATGGCACAATCGTAGGGTCGGTGGGGAGGCAAGCGTTCCGCCTCCTTCTCGCTGAACACATCCCAAAATCCCGCATACTTTTTGGGCAAGGTCGCTGCTTGTTCTACCTCTTGAGCCTGGCAGGCCCGAGCCATCATACAGTGTCCCTGGCAATGTTCAGAAGAAAACTGCAACTGCCTTCTGGCCCAGGAGATCTGTGGATCATGGAGAGTCAGCCAAACTATTCCCAGAATCACCGGGAAATCTGACAACTTTGTTACAAGGAAAGAAATGTCCTCTTTGTAAGAGCTTGTCCACATCTTGGTAGGGGCCGTGTATTGGGTCACGGCCCCGGCTTTTAGTTGCCTTCCATCGATGGTTTGTACGCCCTTAGGCTCCTTGAGATCATGAAACTGTAATCCGGCAGACTTGGCATAGTCTGCATCAATGAAGTTGTTGGTGGCCCCTGAGTCAATCATGGCATGTACCATCATGGGGCCCTTCTCTTTTGACCACAGGGCGACCATCACCAAAAACAATTGTCCAGTCTGGGGTTCTGGGGGAAGGTTAGTGACCGTGGCCGAGTTAGCGAACCCACTTAAACTTGGCCAGCCCCTTCCCCTGCCATCTGGATGGCCTCTTCAGCCTCTTGGGGCTCTTCGAACGCGGCCGAGGCCCGAGGGGTCTTGCCGCGCGGTTTCTGGGGGCACTCTCTGGAAAAATGACCGGATCCTCCACAGTACCAGCACAGGTTCAGCCGCTGGCGCCGGGCTTTCTCGGCGGCGTCCACCTTGGGCCTCACGTGCCCCAACTGCATGGGCTCCGGTTCATCTAACGCCTGGGGGGCCGGTGCGAACGGCTGAAACTAAAAGCGGCTGGCCCGTCTCCTTGCGCACCACCGGTTTCTCCCCGAACCCTTTGTCCCATCGTCTCCGGGTCTGTAGTCCAGCCTCCACCCGTATGCTCAAAACGATCGCCTCCTCCAGGTTGGCAGGCCGAGTAGCCCCTCTCAGGATCTCCTGTTGCATCTCCGGCGACAGGCCTTTCATATACTGGTAATGCAAGGCAGCGGGATTCCAGGCCACTTGAGCTGCCAAGACGCGGAACCGGGAGATGTACTGGGACAAGGGCATGTCTCTCAGAGACAAACGATCCAGCTCCCTCTCCGCCAGCTCTGCATTCACTGGGTCTCCCCAAGTAGTCTTGATGGCCTCCAGGAACGCCACCAACGTAGCCACTTGTGGGGATGCGGACTGCAACTGCATGGTCGCCCATGCCGCCGCCGCCGTCCCTTCCAGGAGCGTGTAGACAAAGCCCACCTTGGCTCGTTCGGTGGTGAATTCTGTGGGCCGGAGTTCCAGATACACATTGTCCAATGAACACGATGACTTGAGCTGGGTTGCCACCAAACCGGGCCGGGTTAGACACAGAAGGGTGCCGGCCAGCCCTGGCCCGCAGTTCTCCCAGTTCCTGCTGCAACGCTGCAACTTGGGCATCAGTCAATTGGGCCATTCCGCCGGCCCGCCGTCCGCGTCGCCTGGGGCGTCCCGTGGTGTGAAAAGGGGTTCATGGTGTAGCTCGGCCAACTGTCATGATGCAGGGTCTTGGCCCAGCCCCTTAATCACACACACAGAGACGGTAATCAGCTAACTATTTATTGAATAATAAAAAACAGGTGAAAAGATGAATTGTCCATAAAAAGTATCAAAAAGTTCAATCCAAAAAGTAAAGAGTCCATAAGTAAAATCCAAAGGCAAACGTGGCAAAGGCTCTGCAAAACTATGCGGATCAAGGACTTGGTCCGTGGCAAAGAACAAGGCAAAGTTCTGGAACAAACCCAAGAAATTTCTTGGCAATGCTTGAGCCGGTAACTTGGCTCCGTGGAACTCCGCTCGCTTCACTCCGCTTAGAATAGAAGTGGCCGAGCTACTGAGGATCCGTTCCCACGGATCCTATACTTAATCCCCTTGGTGAGGCCCCCGACGCTCTAGGCTTCTCCGCCAATCTGTGCTACGGGACCTAGCGCTTCTCTGGCGCTCTAGGCTACGGTGCCAATCCTTCCTGCTGGACTCAATGCTCCGTCTCCTATCAAAGCTCCGTCCTTGCCTCCCAGCACCTGGCTCACTATCTTCGTGAGAGCCGAACTCCCTTCGGCTTCCATGGGCTCTTCCTCCACTGTTTCCCTGATCCTTTCCTGCAACCTGAAACCACCTGGGTTCTCATACTGATCGGAATCATCACTCTCAGGGTCAGCCTGACTTTCCCAATTTTCATAGCCGTCAGGCCATTCATCATCCCAGGCCAGGCTCTCTGTGGGAGAGGAAGACCCAGCTAACTCACCAGCCCCTTCCTCCATTTCCTCATCAGCTGCATCTGGCCCTAATGCAAGTGGGACCCCCGGTGCCGCCCCCTGCCCCCCAGGCACGAAAGGGAACTGGGTTGCTACACTAACAAGGAATAGGAAAAAAAAAGGGGGGGGGGAGAAGATGTTTTTATCAGATATCAGAAATGGTGACTAGGTTCATTAAGAAAAGATAATGAGGAATAAAGACTTACTTTTAAAAAACAATAACAGGCTTGTGCTGAATAATAATAATAATTTATACCCCACCACCGTCTCCCCAAAAGGGACTTGGGGCGGCTAACATGAGGCCAAGCCCAGAATTACAGTACAACAAAATAAAATAAAATGCAAACATAAAATAACATAAAAAGAAATAAAAAGATGCAAAATAACGTGATGAAGAAATAAAATAAAGGATGAGGTTGCACTTCCTATGAAGACATGCATTTGGGGCTAATAGTAGCTGCGAAATCCCATCCTAGCAAGGCAGCTCAGAAGGATTCTATGTCTGATAGTATCAAAAGCAGCTGAACTGAAAAAGGAACATTTTCAGTTCTTACAAATATTGTCTATCAAGACAACTCAATCCATATCTTATAACTCTCACCTCGCTCAGACCATCAGAATCTACTACAGGTCTCAGGTCCTAAGGAAGCCCATCTAACATTAACCCGGCGCAGAGCTTTCTTGGTGATCGCTCCATCACTTTGGAACGCCCTCCCTCCTTACATCAGAGCCATCCGTGATCTAAAAGATTTCCACACAACTTGCAAAATGTGGCTATTTGAGAGCGCGTTCAGCTGAGAACTGTTAGATTGTCAATTGTTTTTTAGATGTTTTATATGCTAGCTGTTTTTAGATGTTTGTAGATGTTACATATTTAGATGTTTTAGGTGTTCAAGCATTCAGCTTGTGTTTTACTGTAAATCGCCCAGAGCCAATTGGGATAATAAATAAATAAATAAATAAATAAATAAAAATAACTACTCTAGTGAAAACTGTCTGGATACCAGATTAAGCCCTAAATATCTCACATGGAATGCACTCAGACAGAGGATGCACCTTTTGTGGATATATTTGGAAGTGGTTGAATTTCAACTCTTTGCATGTCCACTAAAATCCCTTTAATCCTGCAAACAGAAGCCCTCATGTTTTCAATCACAATAAATTATCCAGCGAATGAAGAAATACAATCTTCTCCATTTGTTTCTGACACTTTTAATTTTTTTATTTCCGCATGGTGTTCACAAAGGGTAAGCAATAAATATGGATATTTATTGTTTAAGTGTATTTGCTGAGATATATATTCTGAAAGAAGACTATCAACTGCAGTCCAGACAGCCGGAATAATGGAAGTTAGTAATTGAACATGCGTTGCACCAAGTTTTTCCATCCATGCACAAATATATCCATTTCCTGTCAATCTACTTTGTATAATAATTCATAAATAGGGTTTAACTTATTCGGCATCCTTGAAAAGTACTTGCGGATTGGCTAGTTAAGAAATATAGGTAAAGCATGGAACAGACATTTTTGCAAAGTGTGTCTATCTCTTGGGGATTGTGTAGAAATTACTATTAGAATTGACAGTTAAATCCTTGGTTTGCAATCACTTATGGAAATTCATATTTTGTGAGATTAGAGGTGATACATATGGACACTCAGAGAGAGGGCAGACCTATAGCTTTCTCACATGGAAGCAAAGTGGTAGAAAAGGATCAAGACCCAAATCTTTGCTGGTTTCCTTTTGCTAATGACTCAAAAGGAGTTTCTGATTATAGGTTCTGAATAAAGTTCTTTACATGTGTACTATATAAACATGCCGTTGTAGCTGTGTGCCTTCCAGTCATTTCCGACTTATGGTGACACTATGGTGAATCTATTGTTATTAATAAATTGATCCCCCCTCATGATTAAACACAAAAGAAAAGAGATGAATTAAATATGAATTTTATTTTATTTTCCCATTTTTCCAATTCTGCAATTCCAAAGTGCTGCTCCGCTTCAACTGCAGAAAAGTCAAATCAGCCACATGTCCTATACATAAAATCAATTTTTATGAAATTGTATACATTATATGAAATAGAATAAAATGAAATCAAACCCTCTCGTAACTGAAATGTATATATCTGTTTTGCTAAATTTAATGCCTGGTGACAGGAAATGGCCATAAGTTGCTTAACATATGTAATCCTGGAGTCCAAGCCTCTTTGATGGGATTTTCATTGCGTGTATATAAACCACAACTCTTTTGTAATGACGCTCCAATTTCGGTAAGGATCACGCGTAGATAGAAGCACGGTCCAACACGATTTTATTGCAGGTACAATACTTGTAAAGCTAAAGCACCGGCCCGCCACCCAAACACACCTTATATACCCAAACCCCCCTCCCCTTGCCCATGCAATGTCCAGGCAGGGTTGCACCATATCCGGGTGATTCAGCAATTCCCATAGTCCGAAGGGATGTGACCTCACAGCCCTCTGAGTCAGCACAATCAGATTATTGTCCAATGTCCAAGTCCATAAGAAGTTACCTCACTTCCCTGGAGGCACCTGGAAGTTACATCACTCCCCCACTGACTCAGCATGTCCTTGAGTAACTAGGGCAAAGGTTCCAGAGATCTGGAATAAAGGTCAGCTATCTCATGGCAGGCTGGAAACCTGAACTTCTTCCAAGCTCAGATTTCCCAGATCTGACATAACGTCCTTCTCCACCACGTCCCCCCCCTGCAGAAACAAAACATCATTCAGTCCTCAGGCGGAAGGGGCCCCATATAACGCTTTAATAGGCTGCAATGGAACGTGGGATGTACTTTGCCCAAACTCCTGGGCAGCAGGAGAGTATATGAAACCTTATTGACCCCCTTCTCCACCCTAAAAGGTCCAATATACCTCGGGCTCAATTACTTCGATGGACCTCCTAACTTCAAATTCCGGGTGGATAACCATACTAGATCACCTTCGGCAAACTCCTCCCCTTCCTGTCTTCGTCGATCCCCAAATAACTTATATGCTCGCTGCGCTTTACCCAAAGCCTCAGTTACCTCCCTCCAATCATCCTGCTCGCATCTTCCACTCACTCTCTCCTCCCCCCCCCAAACTCCAAAAGCTGCGGCAAAGGAGCCACGTCCTGACCATAAACTACCTCGAAAGGGGACTTCCCCGTGGAAGAATGTACAGAGCTGTTATAAGCCATCTCCGCATAAGGCAATAAGTCCGACCAATTATTCTGTTCCTTATTGCTAAATATCCGCAAATAACCCCCCAAGGTTTTTTTTTGCGTTCTTTCTACGCCGCCATTACAACAAGGATGGTAAGCAGTCGTAAGTTTCCTTTGAGCTCCCAACACCTCTAAGAACTTCTCCCAAAACCTGGCAGTAAACTGAACCCCTCGATCGCTGAGAACTTGTTCCGGGCAACCATGCAACCGGTATACATGTTGCACATACAACTCAGCTAACCTCTCTGCCGACGGCAATCCCTTCAAAGGCACAAAATGAGCCTGCTTCGAGAATAAATCCAGCACTGTCCAAATATACCTGTAACCTCGGCTGGACGGCAACTCCCCACGAAATCTGTACTGACGTGCGTCCAGGGCCGCACAGGAGAAGCCACCACCTGAATCAACCCTCGCGGTCTAGCAGCAGGTTCCTTATTCCTGGCACACTCCTCACAATGTTCTACATACTCTTTCACCTCTGCTCTCATGCCTGGCCACCAATATCGCTTCTTTATAGCCAACAGCGTCTTCGTCACTCCCCAATGACCAGCAGACTTGTGATCATGGTTGAGCCGCAAAACCTTCCTCCACACACCTCGAGGAACATACACCTTACCTCCCATTACCCATAATCCATTCAACATCTTACATTCATCCTTGTGGTCTTGTAACCACTCATCCCCTTCATAACCTTTCTGCAACTCTAAACACCACTCATCCACTATATCCTCTTCCTCCTTCACCTCTCTTTTCACCTGCGACCGCGTCTGTACAGCTAATCCCCAATGCTCCTTGGTGAACACTTCCTCCGCCTTTTCCAAGCAATTCTCCCCCACACCTGGATATCTAGACAACGCATCAGCTACCACATTCTCACTACCTTTTATGTGCTGCAATGAGAAATTAAACCGGGCAAAGTATTGAGCCCATCTCACCAATTTGGGAGACAGCTTCTGAGGATTCTTCAAATATTGAAGGTTCTGGTGATCTGTCAACACAACGAAAGGAAAACTGCCCCCTCCAGAAACTGCCGCCATGTTTGCAAACCACACTTCACCGCACACGCCTCTTTCTCCCAAACGGGCCACTTCCTTTCTAGCTCACCAAACTTCTTCGAAAAATAGGCACACGGCCTCAAACTACCTAGCTCATCCCTTTGCATCAACGCCCCTCCATACGCCCATGCAGAAGCATCGCACTGGACCACAAACGGCTTGTTCACATCCGGATGCACCAATAAAGGACTCTGGGTAAAAGCTCTCTTCAACCTGTCAAAGGACCTCTGACACTCCTCAGACCAACAACCTCGCTCCAGGGGACTTGGTCTTTCTAGACTCCCCCTTCCCCTTCGTCTTCAACAACTCCGTGAGTGGGAGAGTTATGGCTGAGAACCCAGATATAAAAGTACGATAAAAATTCGCCAGCCCTAAAAACGCCTGCAGCTGCCTTCGAGTTTGTGGAGCCTCCCAGCTCAACACATCTTCCACCTTAGCCGGATCCATAGCTACACCACTCTCACTAATCCGATACCCCAAAAAAAATCAATCTGATTCTTCCCAAACTCACACTTACTCAGCTTCACATACAAACTAGCTTGTCGCAATCTCTCCAGCACCTCTCGCACCAACAGAACATGCTCTTCTCTCGTATGCGTCACAATCACTATATCGTCTAAGTACACAAAAACTCCCCTATACAAAAGGGGGTGCAGCACCTCGTTTATAAGCTGCATGAAAATACCGGGAGCCCCGGCCAAACCGAATGGCATCACGGTCCATTCGTATAGCCCGAGAGGGCAAGAGAAAGCCGTCTTCCATTGATCCTCCTTTTTCACCCGCACCATATGGAACGCGTCTATTAAATCCAACTTAGTAAAAAAATCTACCGCCCCCTAGCTGGCCTAACAAATCCTTAATCAAAGGCAAAGGATAGCAATTCGTAGTGCTAATGGCGTTTAATCCCCTGTAATCAATGCATAACCGCAATTTCCCGTCCTTTTTCTCCCGAAACAAAACTGGAGCAGCTATGGGAGACTCCGACCTTTGAATAAACCCCTTTTCTAAATAACCATCAATTTGTTCCCTTAATGCCTCCTTCTCCTGCACAGTCATGGCATATATTTTTGGCTTGGGCAAAATAGCCCCCTCCTTAACCTCTATACTACATTGTACATTACGGAGAGGGGGAAGACTCTGGGCCAACTTAGGGTTAAACACATCTGCATAATCCCAGTACTCTACTGGCACCCCCTGTACCTCGTTCTGAACTTCCCTCTCTACATTAGGCTCACACTGCACTTTCCCCGACTTCCAATCCACCTTAGGATTTACTTGTTCTAACCAGGGCAGCCCCAACACCACCTCATGGCCTGTAATGAGGGCCACTACAAAATCAATGCCCCCTTCCCAAGGTCCTACCCAACCTTTTAAATCTTTAGTACCCAAAGAGAACGGCCCACCCTTAACAAAGGACCCGTCTAATTGCGCAAAATTAACAGAGGTATCCAAAGTTTTCGTAGCCCCTCCTAAATCACCCACTAACTTTGGGGACATTATATTCTCTGAACACCCACAGTCCACCAAGGCTTTCTTCTCAATGATTTCACCCCCCTTATACAATCCCAGGGTGCATTGTATACTTGGGGACTCACCAACACTTTTCACATCAGTATTGTCCACAAAAGCTGCTCTAGCAGATGCTACTTTCGATGAATCTGCACCAACAGGATCCTGCACGGCTTCTGCCGGCATTGGGCCGCAAAATGGCCCGGCTGGGAACATATGAAACAGCGGCCCGTCCGTCATGGGCTTTCTCATCCCACCAGCCCGGCCATCGCCTCCACCACCACGCCCGAAACTCTCCGGCCCGAAATCGGCCTTCAGCAACACCGCGTCCTGGCACTCTGGATCTCGCCGGCTGGAACCACCTCCGCTGTACTTGAGCCAAAATTCCCTCCACGCTGCCGGCCAACTGGATCCAACCGTCAACATCACCTGGATCTCCGCGATGCAGACACCATTCCAAAATCTCCTTTCTCAGACCATCTTTGAATAGTTCCAGCAATGTTGCCTGGGACCATTCTGCAACTTTTCCGGCCAAACCCATGAATTCTTCCGCATACTCAGTGACTGAGCGGGATCCTTGGGACAAACTTCGCAATGCCTCCTTCGCTTTTACCTCTCCAGAGGGTCCCGAAACGATTTCTAATAGCTTGCAGGAAGGCCCGGACCGAGGTTAAGCATGGATCCCTCCGGTCATGGCATTGCACATACCATTCGCGGCCCTTCCCTTGAACACTCCTCCAATGGCTCGAACTCGGCTCCCATCACTGGGGTAAAGATGGCCATAATCTTCCATATGGTCTCTAACGGTGGCAATAAAGAAGGCCACCTTGCAAGCCTCTCCTTCAAATTCCACCCTCAGAGGTTCCCTTTTCAATCGTCCTCCAAAATCTTGAGATTGCATTCTCCTCCCCTGGGGGGCCTCCATCCACGGAACTCCCCTTCCCATCCCTGCCGATTGCAGGGGTCTGCTCACCCGGACTGGATTCACTTCCTCTGACGCCAGATGACCACCGTCTGCCCACACTCCCATGGGAGATCTAGGGCGCTCAGCTGCTGACGGTTCACCATTCATCCACGAATAATAAGTGAAATCTCCTCCTCCCGGGGCACTCCATGCCGATTCCCTGGGCTCTCTCCCGGGCCACACTTGGGACATCCTTCTCATGGTATGCTCCATCGCATCCATCCTACACCTCATCACCGCCAACTCCAGCGGTTCAGGTTCTGTGGTCTCACTACCACACTCCTCCAGGTCTACCCGAGCTGAGGCACTCTTCCTCTCAGCTCCTCTGGACCTGTCCTCCACTGGATCCACCTGAGCTGGCCCTTCCTTGGCGCAGCTTCTCTGGTTCCTCCTCCGGCCATCCAAACACCCATCTGAATTGGATCTCGCCGCCTCTTTTCCCTCAAAGCGCTCACCTGAGCGTCCCACAATCTCTCCGCTTCTCGTTCTTCTTCCCTCTGGGCTGACGCTCCGCAAGCCGTCACCTCTCTGGGCTCATCCGGGAACCCCACTTGGTCAATGGTCGTCATCTCCCAATCCATAGTTCTCCGGACTTCTTCGGGAGCAATATTCCACATATCGATATACTCCTCCTCCTTCCAAGCCAACCTCTCCATTGCTGGGAAAGTTGAATGGGGCTTTAGCTTCTGTAATGACGCTCCAATTTCGGTAAGGATCACGCGTAGATAGAAGCACGGTCCAACACGATTTTATTGCAGGTACAATACTTGTAAAGCTAAAGCACCGGCCCGCCACCCAAACACACCTTATATACCCAAACCCCCCTCCCCTTGCCCATGCAATGTCCAGGCAGGGGTTGCACCATATCCGGGTGATTCAGCAATTCCCATAGTCCGAAGGGATGTGACCTCACAGCCCTCTGAGTCAGCACAATCAGATTATTGTCCAATGTCCAAGTCCATAAGAAGTTACCTCACTTCCCTGGAGGCACCTGGAAGTTACATCACTCCCCCACTGACTCAGCATGTCCTTGAGTAACTAGGGCAAAGGTTCCAGAGATCTGGAATAAAGGTCAGCTATCTCATGGCAGGCTGGAAACCTGAACTTCTTCCAAGCTCAGATTTCCCAGATCTGACATCTTTTCCTTTGTAAAACCAGTGAAGTCAGGAGGATTCCCCAGCTAACAGGAGCTGAAATCAAAACCAATTGGTAAGGGCCTGGGTATTTTCTGAATGGCTATCCAAGTGGATAAACTGCTCTGTATTTCCCTGTATGCTTTATGTCTGTTCGTTTTGAGTGCAGACTCTATACTGACATTTGATATGGCCAGTTAGAATAAACTTCTGTTTGTTGTCTTCAAACCTGGTTTGCGTCTTGAATCTGGCCTAGTGGAAGTAGCGAAGTGTGCCAGGGCTTGGATCCATATTTGGTGGTCAGCTGAAATCACTCATCACTATATTGCCGTTTTCTTGATGAGAGTTGTTCAGAAGAGGTTTACCTTTGCCATCCTTGGAGGCTGATGTTGGAAATAGCAACCTTCTCAAGCCTCCACTTGTTATTTGTGATATATCTATATCTATCTTACAATATTGTATATTTGTGTATTGGTATGCGATTTTACTATAACTATTGTGGGAGGGACTACAGACCATGTGATCAGGTCTGGGCTTGTTCAGGATTCCGACTCCATTTTAGAACACAGTACAGTTTAGACCAGTAGAGAAGTATGCTTTAGACTCAGTAGGAACAGTATGCTGTACAGAAGCCATTAGATCCCATTGGAGTTTAAGACTAGACAGAGACTCTATTAGACTGTCAGAACAGACAGATGCTTTGGACTACAAACTATTGATGCTTGATGCTGAGAGAGTATGACTTGCCCAAGGTCACCCACTGAGTTTCTAGGGTGGAATGAGTTTTGGAACCCCAATCTCCTAGTACAGCACTCAAATCACTCCACCTAAACTGCTCTCAATATATACCAGCTTCTTTAGACAAAACTTTTTAAACTCTAGGGTTTAAAAAGCAAGGGTTTTGTTACAGCGATTGTCTTATTTCAACACTCCAGAACTATAAAACCTTACAAAAGCCACTACTGGGACACAGGAATGAACATGTGAACCATTGACTATTTTACAACACTGAATTTAAGCTTCTGAAAGGTTGTTCTCTAGATCTAGCCTGAGGCTGCAATCCTCAGATCTTGGAGTAAATCCCATTGAACTCAGTAAGACTTTCTTCCAAGTAGACATGTTGAAAATTGTGCTGTCAGTCTACAAATGCTGGGGAATCTGGCATTGGGAATGAAACAAAAAAATGTTATTCATCATGTATGCCAATTCACATGTGCACCCAGACTATTCAATCACTATTTCTTGTCTAATTTCCTCAGTTTTGCATTTAAGATCCATTCTCCCTCTTTCTTACTGGCCTGAAAGAAATGTAAATCTTTGGAAGAACTGAATGTTGAAAGATATATTAATTATGGCTGTACACAACACTAAATGAAGATGTCCATACTTTTTGGTGTGAAGTGATATACTTATGCAGGTATTTTCTATACTCAAGGATTCTGAAGAACAAAATTTATTCCTACCCCAAATAAAAGAAAAAAAGAGAAGGAAAAAAAAAATAAACCCCAAGATGAAGTTTCCGCCACCGCCTCAGCAGTTTCTACTGTTCATTGTCAGTGTTTTATCAATCAGACAGCCTATGCGTGTTGCATGCCGTTGGGTGACAATGAACACAAGAATAAGTCACAGTGAATAATGGGCCTAACAAAAATTTCAGGAACACGTTTGTGGCTCTCTTCAGTTAAATTTTTTTATTTCTCTTCTACATTATTAGCTTGTATTCCTTAGTTCAGTGTTTTTCAACCTTTTTTGAGCCGCGACACATTTTTTACATTTACAAAATCCTGGGGCACACCACCAACCAAAATGACACAAAATGACACTCTAACACAGTAATAAATATAGTTAATATGTTTTTAAATGTATTTATACACTCAGTGTGAAACCTGGGCCTGTTTCGATGAACACAACATATATATGACTTCCTCTCACATACTTATACATGGCTATCATGTCTTCTCTCAGCCTTCTCTTCTTCAGGCTAAACATACCCAGCTCTTCAAGCTGCTCCTCATAGAGCTTGTTCTCCAGACCCTTGTGAAATTTCACCCTGAGTGAAACTTGCTTCCAGTTAACTATGGATGTCATGAAGCTGTTGGGGGGCGGGGCAATGCAACGTTCGAAAAATCCAGTAAAATAGTTTTAAAAACCCATTTCCAAGCGGAGAGGCTCAATTTGTTTCTTGGAAACCTGGGAATGCTTCAGCCTCCCGATGCTGCCAGGTTTGCTCACTGCCCAATTCACCAACACGGAGCTTCCGGTTTTGTTCTCACGAGAAATCCAAGCCAACGCAAAAATGCCGACTCAATCACTTCCGCCCAGTGCTCTGCTTTTGCGGAGGGAGGAGGGAGCCAGTGAAAGAGGCCACACAGATCTATGAAACGTATCGGGAGGCTGAAGCACCATGCTGAATCGAGGCTCCTGAAGGCCTCCTCAAGGCGGGCCTGGCCCTGGCATTCGGCGGAGTCCTTCCTTTGCCTCGGGGAGGATCTTTGGGGAGGGAAATAGGGAGAAAGAGCTGCTAGGAGGGGGAAGAGTGCCAATTTCCCACGGCACACCTGATGATCTCTCACGGCACACTAGTGTGCCATGGCACACTGGTTGGGAAACACTGCCTTAGTTAATTCACACAGTATTACGTTGATGACAGAAATAACATTTCCTGCTTATCTTTATTTAAATGGAACAATCATAAGACCTAGAACAACAACAACAACAAAAACTACTATTACTATATTAATCTTCTGACTGTCAAATAGGTTAAGACAAACAATAACTGGAGTTTGGTTGCCCCAAAATTGTCATTGCTGTGGAGAATTTTGATCTGATTTTCCACAGTCCTAGTGTTGCCAAACACGGCACCCCTACCCTGGAGATTTATAGTTCTCCAACGGCACCAATCTAAAATGGGATTCTTCCTTCTTTTCTGCTGAACACTCACAATGCCAGGAACCTCCCTCAAAAGTTTGTTTTTCATTTTACGTCTTTTTATTAAAGGTCCGCAGTTATGCGCTGGTACGTATCAGCACACATGCGGATGAGATCTCCAGCAGTGAATCCCCTGAAGGTGCAGGTTCGCAGTCTGGGAGTGATCCTGGACTCATAGCTGAACCTGGAGCTCCATAGTGAGGATAGTAAATGCTCACTATGCACATATCCTTTGTATCAATGGTCCTAGTCTAAATTTTGATCTCAATAGTCTTAATCCTAGAGCTAGTCGTAGTGTGCATTCACACTGTAAAACTAATGCAGCTTGACACCACTTCAACTGTTGTGGCTCAATGCTATGGAATCCTGGGATTTGTTTGGCAGAGAAGGCTAAACTATAATTCTCATGATTCCTTAGCACGAGCTATAGCAGTTAAAGTGGTGTCAAACCCTTTTTATGTACATATAAGTCACACTCAACTTATGGGGCCCTTATCATATAATTTGCTTGGCAAGATCTGTATCCAGGAGGTTTAGCATTGCCTTCCCCTGAGGTTGAGACAGAGTCACTTACCCAAAGTCATCCAGTGAGTTTCTAGGACTGAACAGGGATTCAGACCAGTACTCAAACCAAATTGTGCTCTCAATGTATAAAAACTTCCCAGCTGCTTAAAAATAACTTTAAAATTGTTTTTTGAAGTTTTTGGGGGAGGCTGTCTCAATGCAAGAATACATGTTCTTATTTTTCCCTTCCAATAAAATCTTACCAAAGCCACAGCTCTATAGATGCACAGAAATGAACATGTGCACCAGTGATATTGACAGACTGACAACACTGCATGCAAGTCTCCAAAAGGTCGTTCTCTATGCCTAGCCTGAGGCTGCAATACTTAGACCTTGGAGTAAATCTCACTGAACCCAGTAAGACTTGTTTCCAAATAGACAGGATTGTGCTGTCAATCTACAAACACCAAAGAAGCTGGTATTTGGAAAGAAAGAAACACCCTTTTCATCTTGTATGTCAACTTAAATGTATATCTGGAATCTTAGATCTCTGTTTCTTTTGTACGTGGTGTGCAATCTATTATTTCCTTAGTTTTGTTTTTAAGATCTATGGTCTCTCTGTTTCTTTCTGGTCTGAAGAAAATGAAATATTTGTGCAGTATTATTGAGTGTTGAGAGATATTATGACTGCATGCCACCTTGAGTCTCATTTGTAGGGAGAAAAATGGGGTATTAGTAATCATCATCATCATGCCAGTTCTAAGCAAAGAGCCCTATACTTTTTCATGGTCACACAGTATGGTTAAGTGGTTTAGCAGGCATTTGAATCGGAGAGTAGATGCAGTTAAAGAATTGGGATTTACATGTCATTTCTTTTAATAAGGGCATGTCTAAAGGAAAACAAACAAAAACAACTCTTGAAATCTCAAATCCAGCATGAGGAATTCCAGTGAGTATCCAGGGTTTTCAGCCCTTAATCCAACTTTGCTTTGCTTTGGGCGGTTGTGGAGATACTGTGGAGGTTGGTGGAAACTTTGCAGTATCCCAAGGCTTCGCAGCAGCCTTGAAAGCTGGATCAGGTCTCTTTCATCTCGATCCACTGTCCAGATCAGTGGTTCTCAACCTGTGGGCAGTGGCCCAGCGGTGGGCTGTGAGAATGAAAATCTGGTCCCTGAACCTCTTTCCCCTTTATTTTATTTTATTTTATTTCGGCTTCTTTCTGCAGAGCTGACCAGCCCTACCCATTTTTTTTACTAATGTTGGAGTGTGGTTCCTGATTAAAGTTGTTTCTAGTCAAAGTGCTCCCCGATCAAGTGTTCCCTGTTCAAGTGGGCCCTGGTCAAAGTGGTCCCTGGTCAAAAAAAAGGTTGAGAACCATTGGTCTAGATTAGGGCTGTCCAACTGGCGGCCCGGGGGCCCTACACGGCCCCCAGCCTGTTGGACACGGCCCCCGCTATGCCCCCGACCGCCACTTTTATTTTTTTAAAAAAACATTCTATTTTTTTTAAATGGCGGCCCGGGGGAGGGGGGCGGGGCAGGGAGGAGGGAGCCAGCTCTTCCTCCTTCGCCCCTCCTCCTTCCCCTCCCCGCACCGTGGCTCATGATCAGCTGGCTGCCTTCTTCCTCCTTCGCCCCTCCTCCTTCCCCTCCCTGCGCTGGCGCTCAGGATCGGGGCAAGGGCGCGGGCGGGGGGAAAGAGGAGGGACGAAGGAGGAGGCAGTCAGCTGATTGCCTCCTCCTTTGTCCCTCTTTCCACCCGTGCGCGCCGGCGCCCGGGATCCGGGCAAGGGCACGGGCGGGGGAAAGAGGAGGGACGGAGGAGGAGGAAGGAGAGTTCTCCCTCCTCCTCCTCCTCCTCCTCTTCCACCGGTGCCGCTGCTGTCCCGTGCGCCGCAGCGCCGGGGAAAGAGGAGGAGGGAGAATTCTCCTCTTTGCTCCTCCCTTCCTTCTCTACAGCGTCAAACCAGCCAAGAGGCATGGCGAAATCGCCGTCCCTCTTGCCCGGTTTGGCGCTGTAGAAGGGAGGGAGGCGCAAAGGGGAGCCCCTCTTTGCTCCTCCCTTCCTTCTCTACAGCGTCAAACCGGGCAACAGGCATGGTGAAATCGCCGTCCCTCTTGCCCGGTTTGGCGCTGTAGAAGGGAAGGAGGCGCAAAGGGGAGCCCCTCTTTGCTCCGCCCTCCCTCCTACAGCATCACTCCGGGGATCGGCCCCGCCCCCGCGGTCAGCTCTGCCCCCTACTCCGGCCCGCCAGGTGCTCAGCCACCGGAATTCCGGCCCTTGGGCCTATAGAAGTTGGACAGCACTGGTCTAGATGAACACCATGCCATTGCTATCAACCTTTTCCAGTGCAGGGAAAGGGGATGGCTTGTCCCCATGTTGCTGCTGCTGCTGCTGCTCCTTGTCTGTGAGCTTTTGGCTATTGCGGTCATATCTGCTGGTGTCAGAATGGAACACATGCATGATCAGCAAAGAAGGAGAGGGTCTCCATAGCCCCACCTTGATAATCACAGAGGTGCCCCATTCTGACATCAGCAGATGCATCATCTGATGGCCAAGCTCTATTTTGAAGGAGTCCTGTGGTTAGCAAGGGATAGCAGCAGTGACCTATGGACAAGGGACCAGCATGGGGGCAGGCTGAGCTATCTGGACATTGGCTCCAGATTCAACCAGTATGTGTTGGATATGAGAAAGTTCCAAAGAAGAAATACTCTAATCTACCCAGTGTAGACACCACCTACATATATTGTAAGGCTGGATCCAAAGCAATTTGTGTGTCTACAGTCTGATCTCAGGCAAAGACTGTAGTGATATCTGCACACAGTTCCATGTTATGTATCAGATCATATTATACATCAAACGTTCAAACAATTTCCCAACAGAGGGAAACACTGCGTGAATAATGTTGTTCCCACCCAAACGTTGCAGTGCTTGATTCTTTGTTGAACTTGGATCTTTCAGAGTGGGTGGACAGTATATCATTCCATTGAATTACCAAGCTTTGTTACTCAGTCACTCAAATGTCACAGCAAGATAGATAGATATAAGTTCTATTTTGAGGAGCTTTCTATCGATTAAATAAGAAGACATTTTTCACAGGGGACTAATTTTCATCTGTAGAAACCCAGCCATTCCGATAATAATCTAAGAAGTCTCATTAATTACAACAACCCACAGTAAAGAACAAAGTGAGTCCAAAGAAGCCAAGCAGCTGGTGCAGTATAAACAGACAGAGTTTTTAATTGTAACCTTCACGGTAGGAAAGGCGACAGTTAACGAGGGCAAGTTAACTTCATTATAAGATGGTTTTGTTTGGCTTTTAGCCTGAACGTTTCTAAATAAGCTCTTTTCCAAGTAATAAATCACAATTCTGTAAAACAGGGAAATTGCTTGTGTGTATGAGAGAGAAAAAGTTAAAAACCACACTGAATAGTATACAATTTTTGATTTAGAAGTAGCAATTTTGATTGGGCAGGTTGTTCAAACAAACAAAACTAATTGTTTTGTTTGTTTGAAATCACTGGGTTGCAACATTCACACTTGCCTCAAACTGACAAGAGTTCTTTCCCTCACCCTGGATATATAAACTTCTGAGGATACCTCAGGAGAGAATGCTTCTGGGACATGGCCATACAGCCTGGAAAACCCACAGCAACCCAAGCAAAAGTAACATTTCAAACATGTGATCATTCAGTTTCATTCAATCCTGTTTACAATAGTTGTCTTTGGTTAAAATCCAACTGGATGCTCACAATAGCATTTGGATCTCTCTCCTTTCAGTGGTCAAACATCTCTTAAAAGATATTCATAGAATCATAGAGTTGGAAGAGACCTCAAAGACCACCCAGTCCAAGCCCATTTTGTTTTGTAGGGAAAAACAATCAATTCCCATCAGATGGCCATCAAGCTTCTGCTTAAAAACCTCTAGAGAAAGAGAATTCTGCCGTATTCCAAGGCAACATATTCAACTGATGAATAGTTTGTAGTGACAGGAAGTTCTTCCTAATGTTCAGGTAAAATCCCCTTTCCTGCAATTTGAATCCATCTGCTCCATGTCATTGTATCTGCATAAGGAGGAAACCAACTTGCTGCCTTCTCAATTTTTGATATCCTTTCAAATATTTAAACATAGCTACATTTTCCTTAATCTTCTCTTCTCCAAGTTAAACAAAGCCAGCTCCCTAAGCTGATCCTCATAAGATTTGGCTTCTTTTTAGTTGCCCTTCTCTGGGCACATTCTAGCCTGTCAGTATCCTTCTTGAATTGTAGTGCCCAGAACTGGACAGTATTCCGGGTGAGGTCTGTCCAAAGCAGAATAGAATGGGGCTATGGCTTCCCTTAATCTAGACACTATACTCCTATTAATGTAGCCTAGAATTGCATTGGCTTTTTAAGCTGCTGCCTCACACTGTTGACTTGTGTTCAACTTGTTGTCTACTAAGACTCCTAAGCCATTTTCACATTTACTGTTTTCAAGCCAGGTGTCATCTGTCCTATATCTGTGCATTTCATTTTTTCTGTGTAGAGACTTCATCAGACACATTGCAAAAACTGTGTGTTTGTTGGAGAGGCGATCAAATTCTTAGCAAAGCATATCATCCCCTTCCAATTTTAAAAGACATTGTTTCGGTTCAAAGCCCATCAGAGGCTTTATATTTTCCCATTCTGTCCCAAATTTAAAACCATCACACCAGTGTGTGCAGTCCCCACCCATTCTGCTTTTTAAAAAAAATCAGGGAAAACTTCAACATAAAAAACCGTGATTATTATGGACCTCATCCCATTTGAGGGGTGGGGAAGCGGGAGACTGAGGGTGCATCTACTCTGTAGTATTACTACAGTTTGATGTCATTTTAAATGCCATGGCCCAATGCTGTGGGACTTCTGGGAATTGTAGTTTTAAAAGATCTTTAACTTTCTCTGTCAAATAGTGCTGGTGCTTCACTAAATGACAATTCCCAGGATTGTATAGCATTGAGCCATGGCAGTTGAAGTGACATACAACTGTATTAATTCTACAGTGTATGCTGAGCAAGTTTTAAACATGAGGTGGGGTATTGAATGACTTTTAGTTCACCAAAATACAAATTCCAGGACTCCATAGCACTGAGCCATGGCAATTACAGTGGTGTCAAACTGCATTAATTCTATAATGCAGATGCACTGTGTGAGAATGTGATGACATACTGTATTTTAAAACTTATTCGATGAAATTGGAAGGACAAGGTATCCCTCCCTGTTCATTATTCTCTGTGCAAACGCAGGAGAGTGAGGTCACAGTGATTCTTTACCTCACCAGAGTTTCAATCTGCAGTCTTTCAGTTTCTAGAAGGCCTTTGCAGTGGTGGCCCCCCAGCCCTGGAACTCCCTCCCCAGGGAGATTAGACTAGCACTTCCTCTGTCCATCTTCTGCAAAGATGTATGTTCTGCTGTGCCTTTGACTAGAGAATTCCCCTGAAAACTTGGCCCCAGCTAGGACCCAAAAATCTTGTCCTTGCACTTTACTATTGTTCTGTACCTAAAGTTATATCTTACATTGCCCTCTTTTTTGCTGCTGCCAATTGACTTATGCACTTTATCTATCAGCCTTATATTCACAATTGATTTGCACCAGTCCGCCCACCGGTGCCCAGAAACTGATCATTATTGCAGGTTCATTGGTTGATGTCTTCTTTTATATTTTGTTAAAATGTTGTTTTTATTTGCTTTATGCTGTTCTTTGTGTATTTTAATGTATTATAATTTAAGTATGTTGATCGGGCTCGTCCCCATGTATACTGTCCCAAGTCCCTTTGGGGAGATGGAGGTGGGGTACAAAGATAAAGTTATAATTAGTGTATGAGTTTTTGAAGGTTGGTGCAGTGGACAGAACTGCAATGCTGCTCATCTACCCCACTACTCTTCCTTGCCCTTCAAATTATGCTTTTCATCTGTTTTGTTATGTTTTAATTGCATTTTCAGTTTTATTGGAAATTTATTACTGATATATGCTTTAAGTTCCAGCTTTGCCAGAAAGGTGGGATAAATAAATATAGATTAAACAATCTGATCTGAAGTTGGTAGGCTTTCTTGTTGTTGTTTTAAAGTAATTTCAAATCCACATCCATTGGTTCTGGATATTTTTAGTACTTTGTAGGCATGTATTTTCCACTTTTATTGGAATGGTTCCATTTTAGCTATAAACGGCCACCTCTAGCTTGAACTCTTATAGATACTAGTTTTCCACACCAGTGATCATTATGGTTTAACTTGATTGTTAATGAAAATCTAAGATTCACAGAGGTCATGCTGCTATCAAAGCACAATATTGTATTCATGTTCCAGTGGAAATTGTGTTGACGAATTTATTCTGAGGTTGCTGTAAAAAAAATCCATAAAATGTAGAAATGCAGAAGCATTCTGAAGATTAAAAAATAACTCCAACGGGGTACAAGCCTAAACACATTTGCCAATGGTCTCAATGAACTTGTTCTAGAATTTAATAACATGAATAAAGCCAGACTATAAGTATTTTTATGCATGTGCTTAAATGCACATAGAACAAATGTAGCTTAACAGGCAGAATATAGATAATCATTACACATGTTCACCTATTCCATTAATCTAATTCAATGATATCGTGTTAAATATAATTTACCATAGCTTTCCATGCTTGTTTCCTTTTGCGATGTCAAAACTTGACATTATTCCCATAATCTCTTTCAGAAAGAGGCCAAAGCAGTCACATTTAGTTCCAAAAGGCCATTATTCTCCTTTAGTTTTGGGTGTAATGCATTTATCTTTTAGTTTGTTCAAGCTGTATGAGTTTTCCAGACACATCACTGCGATTTATGCATTAATATCACATCCAGATGAAGGAGCTCTTATCAAATAAGCAATCTTAGTTGGGAAACATGAATGTTAACACAGTGGATGAAGAGTAGAACTCTATTCACCTTTTGACTAAATCCAATTCAATTTGGATGACATATTGGACAGAATATTTTTATTTTATTCAGTGGTTCTATTACTCCTTCAATAAACTCCATAAATTCAGAAAGTTGTGGGGGAGGGGGGGGGAGGATGGTCAATGATATGCAGAAAATTCAGTCGAAATGCACAGAACCAATGAACATATATTTCAGTCTACCACTCAGCACTTAGATGGCTGCTTGTCTTGTATATAGTTTCAGAAGCCTGGGATCAATATCTCACAAGACTTTTAAGGCATAGCTGATATCACTTCAATAAAAGCATCACAAACTAGAAATGGCTAATCCCTGGGGGATCTTAGGCTGGTAGGGTTTCAGTCCTAGCTTACATCTCAGAAAATGATTTATGGAAAGATTTGGTGGATTTTTAAAAAATCTTGCTGAAGATATTTTCACTTGGCTTGTTTATGTCCCAGCCTGAATGTTGATGTGTCTAGATTCAGTAATGCATCACCGTGTTGTCCAGGTTATGCCTTGCCATGACTGTGTGAGCAAAGCATGTTGAATGCAAATTTTGAAAGGTCTGCATGTGTGTATATGTATTCCCATCATGTACCATTGATTGTCAAAAGACAGCTTAGAGCATAACATTGTAAGCAGTTTCAGAAAGTCCCAGACCTTGGGGAGGGGGGCATTCTTCAAAGTAGTTTTATTAAAAAAATTTATATAATTTTTAAAAGCTCCACTTGCTTCCGAATTGGGCACTGAACTGATTTCATAGAATATCACATTTTGCTCATGAAACATGCTATGGGATTGTGAATCATATCATCAGTAAACAATTGTTGTCAAATCCAGTGGGAAAAAGAGGACCCATGAAGAACCATCTTGCACCCTGCACTGTCTATCTGTCTTACTATCTGTCTGTCTGTCTGTCTGTCTGTATTTACCGTATTTCTATCCTGCCTTTCTCAGCTCAAAGGTGACTCAAGATGGCTTATAACTTGGCAACAATTTGATGGCACAGCAGTCATAAATATCATTAAAACATTTAACATGACATAATAAAAGTCCATATAAAAGCCATTAAAAACACATAACCACCACCAAGGGTGATTATACATTTTTCAACCATACACGAATGGTGTATAGTTGAAGGAAAGTAAGGGTGTTATCACAACACACTGTTATATATTATTCTGTACCTGAAAACTAGGGGTAGATTAGGGATTATGTTAGTGTACCATCCACCTTCCCTACCTAAAAGAGTCCCTGACTGAGCTCACGGAATTGGCTTTGAAGGTGTTGGTGGAGTCACCCAGACCTTTATTTCTGGGTGACTTCAAAATACAATTGAAGGCTAGCTCAGAAGTTCATGGTATTCATGACAAACATGTGCCTATTCCAATTGATTTCCAGACTTACTCACTCAGCAGGTCCTATCCTTGATTCAGGTTTCAGCTTGGAACATATGAACCTGTAGGGGATGTAACCAATACATCCAAGTTGTCATGGACAGATCATTTTCTGGTCAGGGCTAGTATCACAGCTACAACCCGTGATACTAACGGCAGCGGTGGAGGACCTACTAAAATGGTCTGCCCTAGAAGGCTAATGGATCCTTTGAGATTCCTGGAGGCCTTAGGGTGTTCTGTGTCTGTCCAATGATCCTGTTGAATCCCTTGTCAAAATCTATCCAGGGCTATTGACACTATCATTCCTAAATGTCCTCCCCTCAACAATTTAGTAATCAGTTCATGTGTGGATCTCTCATAGCACTTTTTCCCATTAATGAGCCAGTTTATACATTACCCAAGGATTCCCAAAGAGAAGTCACAGACAACGTCCAGTGCTCAGGTTGACAAGACAGCTTTTCTAGTATGTTTAAACCTCTTAACTCCCTCTTCCGATTATTTTTGTTTGCCATAACATAGCATGCCCTCATAGTAACATTTTGTTGTTTTAATGCTATTATGAAAGGGTCCAGGAGTTAGTAATGATACCATAAATATGCATTTTAAGAAGTCCATGAAATAAAGATCTTAAAGTGCAAGAGCAGCAAGGCTACAATAGAGCATCAAAAATCAGCTACCCTCATGAAATTGGCTGGAATGAAATTTAAATAGTATATTTATTTATTTATTTCATTTATTTCAAACATTTGTACCACACCCTCCTCAACCTCCAGAGGGGGACTCGGGGCAGTATAACAAGGAATAAAGGTATGATAAGCTCCTAAAATACACTGTCAATCTCAATGATTGCTCCCCGTCTCTGAAACTCCCTCCCTAAAGAACTAAAGATGTCCACCTTTCTCCTCTTGTTTAGAAAGCTTTTAAAAATGGATCTATGCACTTTACCCTGTGGAGGGGAGGAGGATTAATTACATCAATATACACCCCGCCTTGTTGAACATCTACTTTCATTAATTTGCTGTATACCATCACAATTCCAATAATTTGTCATTTTTTAAAGAGTTTTAGAATATTTAATATGTTATATGTGTGGAATGTATTATGCCTTGTTTATTTCAGCAGTCTTTTGATCTGTTATTATGTTTCCTCAGCACTTGAATGTTTGCCACTGTGTTTTTTCCCCTGTAAGCCGCCCTGAGTCCCCTCAGGGAGATAGGGTGAGCTATAAATAAAGTATTATTATTATTCATTTTCTTTTCTATTATTTGCTGATATTCCATTTTAACTGCTATGGTTGGATTCTAAGGAATCCTGGTAGTTTAGGGACCCCTCACATGCACCTTTTTTAGCATCCTAGAATGCTAAAGGTCTGGTTCAGTGACAGATAGACATGTTTCCCATCACATGACATTTCAGTACTTCCTGTTGAAGCCTCAACCCCAACCGGAGTGGAAGCTTCATAGGACGCTTCCCTTCTAACACAGAAAGCCTCCTATGTTGTGCTGGCTCCAATGAAGCCAGCACACTTCAGCCTCACTTGGAAATGCTTCCCTCATGTGATGGGGGGGACATCACTACTTGGGAGTGATGTATAGTATGACAGAGTCTTTCTGCATCTCTGCCGTTTCACCACAGAGGTTGGCAAAATAGTATTGGGGGGGCATCTGTGTGATGAAGTCATCTGTAGCATTTAGACATCTAAGCCAAAGATCAAACTACAGGCTCCAGGATTCCATCCAATTAATTTACTTACATATTTACTAACTCAAGGTAGCTGGCAATAAATATTACACAATGTAAACTGAAACAATGTAAATGCATTAAAACATGAGTATAGACATAAAAAAACCAATTGACTCATCATGTCATTAAACCATTTAACATAAAAAATATTACAATACATTAAAAACTACACAGCCACCCCAAAATCCCATTGACATCATTCCCAGCAGCCTGCCTCTCATCATTCCATAAATGCCTGACAGGCGAGGTACATTTTTACCTTCCTACAAAAGGCAAGCAGGGATGGGGCCATGGCAATTAAAGTAGAATAATAGCACTATAATTGTGCAGTGAATGCGCCTCTGGAGACATGAGAGAAATGAATGAATGAATGAATACATAAGATGCTTTGAGCTCCTAAAGGGCAGTTAACATTTAATGTAAATTTTCATCTCCCTCTCTAGGTAGTGGGGCAAGAGGTTCATTTCAACCTCCTATGAATTGAATAGGGATAAGTTTCTTGTTTTTGAATCACAAAGCTTATGTTAAATAATATCTTACTAATGCAGGTACTGTTAGTAAGGCAATAATCACAGTAAAGACTGATTATCAATACTGATACTGGAACATGGCTTCAAAGAGGTTAGGAGTCCCATCTTATTACTGGCACTACCCATACACAAAAAGTTGTTTTCTTGTGATGCTCTCAGGTAAGAAAAGCTCCTGGGAAAAGGAGGCTTGAACATCTGTCTCCATGTCTGAAAACATCTGGCTCTGGCTTCAAGGAGGTCTCCTCTTGACCCAGCCAGGGCCGTAGCCAGGATTTTGATTCGGGGGGGAGGGGTGAGTTTGGTTCGGGGGGGGGGGCTGAGACTGGGTGGAAGAGAGTCTACCCTAGCAAACCTTTTGTATTGTTATCCCAATAACCTCATTAATGTGGGATATAATGAGCATGGTGATCAGATCATGATATGAATAAACATAACAGTTTAAATAATGTACCAGTAAGGCCTTTTCGCGGACCACCCTGAGAATTTCGGGGGGGGGGGGGCTGAAGCCCCCTTAGCCCCCCCCCTGGCTACATGCCTGGACCCAGCAGTCCCACCTAGCTAGGTCCACCACAGCACAAAACTTCAATGGGCAAGCTCGCAAAAGAAGTTCCTGCTTTTGTAACTACTCCAAGTTCCAGCCAGCTTAATCCAGACTTGTACCAATGTATTTACTTTTTGCATTTCATGTCCCCCCTGACTTTACTTCCTGATCACATGTGTGTGGTGAGGAAGGAGAGAGAAAGATTTATACCTGATGTGCCATTAGTACATTGGATTCAGACTGAAGACACTATATGACCAGGTCGTTAGCTATTATCTGTTGTTTAATTTCCACCATTTCTACCCCGCTCTTCTCAACCCCCGAGGGGGGACTCAGAGCGGCTTAACAATGGCAACAATTCGATGACAAAAACACAGTATACATATAATAGAAAACCAAAAACAGTCAGAATTAAAATACAGTTAGCATTAAAATACAATTAGCATTAAAATACATCATATACATTCACATAAGTTAAAAACAGTATTCCGTCCATAATAGAAGCATTGGGCCATGCCCACCAGCTTGCCATTACAATCCAATCTAAAGTGCTGCATCGTGCTAGTGTGCAAACGCCTGGTCCCATAGCCAGGATTTCACTTCTTTCCTGAATGCCAGGAGGGATGAGGTTGGTCGTATATCAATTGGGAGTGCGTTCCACAGACGGGGAGCCACCACCGAGAAGGCCCTATCTCTTGTGCCCACCAACCGCATTTGAGAATTAGGCAGGAGCGAGAGCAGGGCCTCCCCGGATGATCTTAAATTACGAGGTGGGACGTAGCGTCTGATGCGTTCAGACAAGTAAGTGGGGCCAGAACCATATAGAGCTTTAAAGGTCAAAACCAGCGCTTTGAATTGAGCTCAGAATTGGACAGGCAGCCAGTGGAGCTGACACAACAGGGGGTGGTATGCTCCTGTATGTAGCTCCAGTTAGTAATCTGGCTGCTGCCCATTGGACTAGTTGCAGTTTCTGAACTGTCTTCAAAGGCAGCCTCATGTAGAGTTTAAGAGGGACAAATAATTTCTAATGGATTTGGAAATGTGTTATGAGAGGCATTGTTTCACATACTGAGAGACAGTGGTTTGATAAAGTGGTATAATCTTTGGTCTAGGATTTTGGAGATCAGGTTTCAAAGCCCTGCTCAACCATAGAAACTCACTGAGTGACCTTGGACAAATAACACTCTTGAGTCTCAAAGGAAGGCAATGGCAAACGTTTTCTTAACAAATCTTGCTGAGAAAACCCCAAGATATGTTTGCCTTATAATCACCAAACATCATAAATGGCTTGAAGGCATGCAATAAGCTACCAGAACCTTGAGATCTACAAATCAAGTAAATGAATGGATACTTTTCACAAGTTATATACATGTTTTTCTCCCCCATCCTCATAAGCACTGATCAAACAGGTTTGCAAGATTATGAAACCTACAAATAAAACAAATGAAGAAAACATGCCATTGTTTCCTATAAGTAAAAGAGTGCTTCCCCCCGCCCCCCATGACGATCGACAAACTACATCTTTCTCATGGACCTTTGAATTGGAGGGGAAAGGGAGCTTAAGCAAACTCCCCAAGACTAGAGGGACTGGGCCTCCTTTCTTGAAATGATCAGGCAAATTGGACCACCTATGTAACTGAATCTCCTAGGAATGATCATTCGCAAATGCACTAAGCAATCAGACACACACAAACATTCTCTATACCTCAGATTTGGATTTTGCATTTTCTGTTGGAATATGATATGTGCAATCCTGTCCCTCCTAACATATCACCACAGAGTTTGTTTTTAAAGAAGCATATTGGAAAGAGGGATTTGAAAGAAAAGTCTATAAGCATTTAAGAAGTAGGGTCCTATATAGTAGCCCCCCCTGTGTGTGTGCGTGCGCGTGCATGTGCGCGCGCACACACACATATATATGTAGGACCCTACTACTTGGGGATATGGGGATATATATATATATATATATATATATATATATATATATAGGTTATTGTTCTTTTAATTATATATCCCTACTACTATATATATATATATATATAGTAGGGTCCTATATAGTAGGGTCCTCCCCCCCCTCTGTAGATATATATAGAGAGAGGACCCTACTATAAAGGACCCTACTCCTTGGATATATATGTATGTATGTTACCATTTTGCTTGATGTATTATTCACATTTTTAAAAATTATTCACAGTTGAAAAAATTGATTTCTTATTTTGCCATTGGCCTCATTGTTTCTTGTTTCAGTTATTTTTGGTGATTGTTCTTTTAATACTTTGTAAAATGTACCTCCATACAGGTGAAATCAATAAGAACCTGCCTGCCAGTATTGAGCTCTCATACCCCCTAAAAACAGTTCCAGGGTGCCTGATCTGTCCAATCTCCTGGGGAAAAAACCCATTTCGTTAGTTTTCAGTACTCATGGCATGCCCCACCATCATAGTATGATGGCTATAACAATACACTCAACATCATTTTTCACTTTCTGGTTGCCACAGTATTTGAGAGACATTTCTGAACCATTTTCTTTGTGAGGGACCATGTTGTCAGAGCCATTTGTCACTGTCAGGAGATGCACTGGCGGTAAACCTTCCTCTTCCAAACACATGGGGTGATTGCTGTTCCCAGCCCTGCTTCAACCTAGGCGGTTTCATCTCTTGATTTATTTTCATCGGGTCTCCATTTGACCTGCATGTGCACAGCCTGTTACTTGTTCAATAATGCTCTCATCTGTACAGATAGACGCTGTCTTTTTGTGTCGAGCGTGATCAAGATTTTCATCCAAATCTATTAAGAAAACAAAATATTTTCTCATGGGGCAAAATACAGATCCAGTGGTGGGTCAATTCATTACATCTTTTACAATTAGAAATTGGACAATATAAGTGGGGGTCCTTCCCCAATTTTATTCATTCATTCATTCAATTTAATATTTGTTAATCGCCCTCCATCTCAGATGCTCCGGGCGATTTACATAAAAATACAGCATTAAAACAGACAAGTATTAAAATCAGAATTATAAAACAAAAGCTCTATTAAAAAGCCAGGTCTTAAGTGCCTGCACCAAAGATTGCAGATCGTGCATGGCTCTCAGATAAGGGGACAGAGGGTTCCATAGAACAGGGGCAGTAATAGAAAAGGCCCTGCGTCTCATACTATCAAGACGTACTTCTCTGGGCCCTGGTACATACAAAAGATTTCGTTGAGTGGGGCGAGGTGACCGTTGATGGTGGAGAGAAGAGAGGCGGTTGAGTGGGGTGAGGCAACCGTTGATGATGGAGAGAAGAGAGGCGGTTTCTGAGGTATGCTGGCCCCTGGCCATACAAGGCTTTAAAAGTTAGGACCAGCATCTTGTACAGGGCCCGATATTCTGTTGGGAGCCAATGGAGATGTCACAGCATAGGAGTTATATGGCATTTCATTGGTGATTTAATGAGTAGCCTGGCTGCTGCATTCTGGATGATCCAAGGGAGGGCAACGTACAAGGCATTGTAATAGTCCAGCCTATATGTAACCGTGGCATGGATGACTGTTGCCAAGGCCGCACTTGAAAGGTAAGGAGCCAACTGCCTTGCCTGGCGAAGATAGAAAAAGTCCTGCTTGCTAACAGCAGTGATTAGGGACTCCATGGTTAGCTGTGTGTCTAAGACCACATCCAAACTCTAACGGTGTCACCTTGCCGCTGTCGGTGAGATTAAGCCCTGACGCTTCCAACTACTTATATAAGGACAACGGTTACATCTATGAAGGCCTTGAGAAAGCCCCGCCCGGGGGCGAAATGGGGGAGTGGCCCCAGGATTGTAGGCATCGCCAGCCCGTCGGCCTGCCTTCAAACGAACTTTTAGGAGCTAAATCGCAGCCTTCTTTGTCCTGTAATCTCAGTGTGTCTGGACTTTTCAACACTAGAGACTCGGTCTGACATTTGTTGGACTACCATGTTGTGTATTTTGTGAAACTTTACCTATGTGTTATTGCGACTTTGGAAATAACCCGGTTTATATTGTTTGTTTCGCCACAACCCACTATTTGTACATGGGATTGGTATGTCTATTTTGAAATATTATATTTCCACTCTAGTCTGTTGAATATATATATATATATTATTGATACTTTTATACTGTATCAACCTGCTTTGTGTGTTTTTTCTGAATTGTTCTTGAACCCATACTCTGTGTTTTTGTGTTGTGCTGCACAGAATCTGCCACCCAGCCCTCCCAGAGCCAACATTCCATTCTCCCTCCCTTTGGGTGGGCGGAGTCTGGGATTGAAAGAAAGGGTGGTTGGAGCTAGTTAGTTGAAGAGGAGAAGAAAGGAGCTCGGGGTGATGAATATGGGGGAACTAAACGGTCAATGCTACAGCCAACAGACATTTTAGTCTGAGTTAAATTTATTGAATTGTCTAAAGCCAATGTAGCTACAGGGGTTAAGGTCATCTGTGACCAAACGTCAGCTACCACACCTTGAACCAGCTTGTAACTATTAAATAAAGTTGAAGTACCTTTTGAAACATTTACTATAATAATACAAATTCTTTCTCAGTTTGCATATAAATGAAAAATACACATGGCTCAGTAAATGTATATTGTTTTATTCTGAATGCAATTAATTTAGAAACAGGGGATGACTCTGATGTCAGCATGATGTAAATCTGTTTGGATTTTAGTCCAAACTATTTTAAAGCTGCACCCCAAATTAGTTTGGCATGATAAATAATTCTGGATTAGATTCACCACTTCACTGATATTGTACCATCTTATGGTGGGAGATGAAACTGGTGGGCCACTGTGTGATACAGAATGCTGGACTAGATGGGCTGAGGTCCGATTCAGCATGGCTCTTCTTATGTTCTTATGTTCTTATAATCTGCCCTAAGTTTTAGTCCACACTTTAAAGATGTTATCCAGGTACTGAACCCTTTCCCTCAAACAGATTCAGCACCATGGATAGTACCACCAGGGGCTACTTCTATCTCATTCCCTCCCAAATTACCATGGTTGGGTATGCAGTTTCATGTTTTAGCCCACAGCTCTGTTAATTTCAAGACAATGGAACTTTTGTTGAAATTAAAAATAATAATCTTATAATCTGTGCAACAGCACATGCCTATTGCAGGGTTTTGCTTTCCTTTTGTGGACCCTCCTGAACTATTTTAGGGTTGTTGCTTACTGATAGAGTCTATTCTGAAATCAAGCTGATGGTGAAATTAGATTGACCCTCAACCCCCTTGCCTTGGACAAAGCATTTCAAGAGCCATTCCAATCTGGTTTAAAGATACAGAACTGAAGGAATCCGATCAATAATTGCTTATCTTATCAGTATCTCCCAAAGTAATATGTACATATTTAGAGGAAAGTGTCAGGAAGAATAAAGAAAAACATCTTATCTCCTTCTCTACCAGAAAGTTCCATCTTTGGGGATGTCCAGCCATCCCACGACAATTCCTGCCTGCTTTTTGCTTCCCCTTGGTTCCCCTCCATTTTCTGTTGAGAAGGGAGTCTTCTTTCCCTTGTACCACAATGGCAAGACACAGTAATATGGGCAGTCACCTGATTTGGCCGTGCATCATAGGATGACCTATGTGTAACTCTATTTTGCCAGCAAAAACAGAGAAAATGGGAGAAATATCCATGTGATGAGTATGTGTGTATATGTGTGTGTACACAGTAAAACTCTGTGTACCCTCAGAGGATATGTTCCTGAGCTTCACATGGACATACACAAATTTGGTTTTTAAATATTTTTAATCTTAATGTTTTTTTAAATTTTTGATTATTCTTAATTTTCAGGTACAGTTAATAGTTTAGTTAACATGCAATTTTAATTGTGTGGTGTTTATTGTGCTATTATTTAATTTATGGTAGTTTTGTTTATTTGTTGGTTGCACTTTACGGCATTGAACATTTGCCGCTGTATGCTGTTAACCACCCAAAGTCCCCATTGGGGAGATAGGATACAAATAAGATTATTATTATTATTATTATTGAAACAAAGTACTTCTGGCCCAAGAATACCATAGAGTTGTGCTAGAGAGTCCAGAAAATCTCTAGAGAGGACATATATTGTTGGATATGGATAGATACCAGTCCCACAGATACAAGGGTCATACTTTTTGTATAACATATTTTTGAAATAATAATAATACATGTTATGTGTTTCCCACCCCTCCTCATGGCTCAAGGTGAGGCATAACAGAGTCGAAACATATTACCCTAAAATACACACAATAAGATACATATATTAAAACACATTACTATAATAATACAAATTCTTTTCAGTTTGCATATAAAAGAAAAATGCACAATTGTAAGGAAATCTATGCTCTCTCTTATCTTTTTTTCTGGGGTGAGAGATGATGTTGAAGAGACTTCCTACTTTATGATGTGGGAACGGCTACTTTATTCTTATCATATGGATGGAATATTGTTGTTGCTGTGCCATCCAGCAGTCTGAATATCTTAAAAGGTTACAGATGTTTGCTTCCAAGAGCGAGGGAAAGCTTGTGGCTTCCCTGAAGAATACTTGCAACGAGCAGCTTGTGGGAGATGGTCTGACAGATTGCCAACCCCATGCTGCGGTCTTGTCATGTACACCAAGAACGTACGTATGACAATAGAGATGGTTAAAAATATGAAAAGAAAAATGCTAAAGAAAATAGTTTTACAAGCTGCCAAGCTTTGTAAAAATACGGGGTGTTTGTTGCAAGCAGAAAGTTTATGAACTATTATATTCTCCCCAGTGGAAGCTTCCAATAACATATAGAAGAAATATGCTGTTGACGCTGTCATAATCTGAAAGCTGAAGAAGACATACAAGAGGTGCTAAAAGTCATTCTGGTTTCTTAGATTCCAGGAAAAATCAGGCTGGTTTGTCCACTCGCAGTTTATGGATGGGTTCTTCTGACATGACACCGTATAAATGCAAGCAACTAATTCAATTTGATTACAAGAAGTTGGTTTCCTGTAAAAGAACTAATTTATCATTTTGGCTGCAATCCTATGGCTGTTTATTCAGGAGAAAGCTCCATTTAACTCAGTTGGACTTACTTCTGAGAAGACATGGGTAGAGATGCACGGTAATGATTTTACAATCATCTATTGAGAAGGCTGAGGGTTGTTTTTTTTTGGTGCAGTCCTCAATGTAGTGATGCAGAATTACATCTCACCCAAAGTGTATCTACATTACCCTTCTATGTAAGTTTCAACCTACTTTAAATATCATTATGCTAAGGCATCCTGGGAGTTGAATTTTAGCAAAGATAGCAAGGTACCCTTAAAAGACAGGGACTGAGAATTAGATCAGTTGAATTCTCTAGCAAAGAATTGGAAGTACCTCACCTAACTAAAATGGCAAGATTGTTTAGATGGGCCATTGACAGTTAAAATATTATTAAACTGATATAACTGTGTATTGGTATTGTTTTGCTTCAATTCTTATCCTCCTCCTCCTCCTCATTTATTATTTCATTAGTCACCCTCCATCCGAAGTGCTGTGGGCGACTTACATAAAACAGAGTAAAACAGAGTAGGCTTACATAAACAGGTAATAATTTAAGATTAAATTACAAGTTAAATGCTCTGCCAAAGAGCCATGTCTTAAGTGCTTGAATAAAAGACCATAGGTCACGCATGGCTCTTACTGTATGTAAGGTGGCAACGAATTCCATAGAGCTGGAACAGAGACTCAAAAAGCCTTACGCCTTGTGGTTTCTAGGCAGACTTCTCTGGGACCTGGTATATAGAGAAGATTTTCTTGAGAGGGTCGAGGTGACCGCCGGTGTTGAGAGGGAGAGAGGAGGTCCCTGAGGTACATCGGCCTCTGACCATATAAGGCCTTAAAGCTCAGGACCAGGACCTTGTAAGAAACGCGGTATTCAATTGGCAACCAATGTAGATGCTGTAGAATTGGTGTTATATGGCATCTTACAGGGGTTCTCGTAAGTAGCCTGGCAGCCGCATTTTCACGAGTACAAATCTTCCGGGTCACTGACAGAAGGAGGCCAACATAAAGCACATTACAATAGTCTAATCTAGAGGTGACCATAGCATGGATCACTGTGGCCAAGGCCTCTCCAGAGAGGTAAGGTGTCAGCTGCCTCGCCTGGCAAAGATGGAAAAAGGTCTGTTTGCTGATGGTGGAGACCTGAGCCTCCATTGTCAGCAGTACGTCCAAAACGACACCAAGGCTCTTAACAGTGGCAGATGAAGATAAAGGTTCACCATCAAAGGTGGGCAGCGGACGCACCACTCCAGCCGGGCAACCAGGCCATAGGATCTCACTCTTTGCCAGATTCATCCTCAGTCTGCTAGCACGCAACCATCCAGTCACGGCCTCAAGGCACAAGGTGAAATTGTTGGGTACTGAGGCTGCCCTGGGCTCCAAATGCAGGAGGAGCTGGGTGTCATCCTGAAAGAGAGAATCAGATGTGGTGCTCAAGCCTCATCTCAGAGAAGATTGCAGTTCAGCTTTTTCAAAAGCAAGCATAAAAGGACCATTTGGGGGGAAAAAGATATGTGCTGCCTCCCAGACATGTGCATTTCATACTATGTATTTCATTGACAGCATTCAACCCTATCTTGTTCTAGACAAAATAGACTGTGGAACTGCAATGAACATCATCAGGAAAACCTTGGAGGTCTCATTTGATTCCGTCGCTGATTAAATTACAGGTAGGCAACAGTGGTCCTTCAGATATTTCTTGAATTACAACCGTCATAATCCCTTGCCACTGGCTAAGATTACTAGGTCTAATGGGAGCTGCCATCAGGCAAATATCTGGAGGGCCACATTTGCCCAACTCGATTCAAAGAAAAATGGTGCTCCCTATCACTATAGAAACATATGCATGCATGCCTTATTGCCATTCTCTTTGAAGAGATCCTCTATAGCCATTCTCTTTGAAGGCATTCTCGGAGTCTATTTGAAGGGCTCTCCAATTCAAGTCTGATTTAAACATAAAAAACAGGAAGAAAGGGGACCAGCAGATGCCTTGAAGTTCCACTTGGACAGTACTTTGAGCAGCAGATGCATAGGTTACCTGGTCAAAGTCTCTCCCAGAAAATGTATTGGATTTCTGTTTACATTCGAGTGACTATTATTGCTCAGTAATTGTGATTATTCTTCCCAAAGTATATCAGAATATTTGAAATTATTTCTAAATAATAAATAAATAAATAAATGTGTGCCTACACTTATAAATAAGCATATGCAAATGTTATACACACATAAGTCCTCTATCTTTGTGTTGCAGTTCTTTTTTGGTGGTGCATAAATACATGCAACAGTGTGATGGAGGATAGTTCAGCCACAGAACACTTGTTTTGCATGAAAAAGACAGGTTCAGCTATTGGAAAGTCCAATTAGTTGGTTACTAAAAGTACTGTTTAGAACAGTGTTTCCCAACCTTTTTTGAGCCACGGCACACTTTTTACATTTGCAAAATCCTGGGGCACACCACCAACCAAAATGACACAAAATGACACTCTAACACAGTAATACATATAGTTAATATGTTTTTAAATGTATTTATATACTCAGTGTGAAACCTGGGCCTGTTTCGATGAACACAACCTAGATATCCTGGCAGGAATGGCAGAAAGACACAAACTTCCCACACAGAACTCCCATAACCAAGAGAAAATGCTATAAGAGTTTGGTAGGCATTGACCTTGAGTTTTGGAGTTGTAGTTCACCTATATCCAGAGAGCACTGTGGACTCAAATAATGTTGGATCAGGACCAAACTTGGCATGAATACTCAATATGCCCAAATATGAATGCAGATGGAGTTCTGGGGAAATAGACCTTGACATTTGGGAGTTGTAGTTGCTGGGATTTATAGTTCCCCTACAATCAAAGAGCATTCTGAACCCTACCAATGATGGAGCTGGGCCAAACTTCCCACACAGAACCCCCAGGAGGCAAGAGGAGGTCTCTACTTGGGGAAAGGGAGGCGGGCCTTCCCAATGCATGGAGAGGGAGAGACCAAGTAGACAACGGGTGGGGAGGGGGTTTTTGTAATTTTGTGCCTTTATTGAGGTAGGTTTCTTAGGGTTTTTATACTTCAATACACTAGACTCTTCCCCCCCCTTCCTGGAGGTTCCAATTTCCCATGGTACACCTGATGATCGCTCACGGCACACTAGTGTGCCCTAGCACACTGGTTGAGAAACACTGGTTTAGAAAGAATGAGAGCAACCTCTGTCTGGAATTTATGAAACTGTTTTCAGCCGGAGTAAAAAAATACAGAAGCAGATGGGCCTAGGATAAGAAGGTTTCATGTGTTCATATATCACGACCAATGAAATCAAATTACTATACATTTAGGAGGAAATGGGAGGTCTATAGGCAATCTGAAATAATCGAGCTCTTCATTTTTGTTCCTATAAAATCTACACCTGTTATTACTACTCTAGTATTCCTTGATCTATGACCATGGACAGTTATAAATCAAAAATCTTTGTGGATAATGTCTTCATTTTTGTGCCAAATGCCTAACATTTGTGAATCCAAAGAAGAAGAAGAAGAAAAAGTATTAAATGCCTCTATTTCCAAAGTGGACAAAATACGAGCCAGAGTTTAGAACCAGTGCACTGTTATTAATTATCTTAATTTATATTTCTTCATATCAACATGATCTTAAACTATAAAGAACTTACCCCCCAACAAAATTTGGTATAGTTTTTCAGGGCATCTTCCTTGAGAGTAACATTTCCATTAGCCACATAATTTTCCTGCAACGTTCTTTACTTTGCTGCCTACCTTGACCTCCTCGATCTTTGCGGCAGGCAATGGCTCAAATTGCATGAAGTGTGATGAACAGCAAAGTGGAGGAGGGAGGAATGTAAAGAGTAAATCCTATGTAAAGCTCTGCCAAGTTGCATGAAAGTGCTTTGTCCATCCTAACTTTCTAGACTTTGAAATTTAGCCATAGTGATTGCCTTAGGCCCTATCTACACAGGCACTATAATATAATCTGTCTTGAATCTGTCTCAAGATCAGGGTGTCTACAAAATGTTCACTCCCAATGTGACCTCCAACATTCATCCAGCTGGAAACCATAATTTTTTAAAAAAAACTCACCGGAAATTCTGGAGCATGCCAGAAAATGCATTAAAGTTGATCACTGTATAAACAGTGACTTGCTGGAAAGCAGAAGAAGCATTTGAAGTGCTTGTCAGGACAGGGTTACAGCTTCAGGACCTTGATAATTAGTTCAGAGGGAAGGTAAACAAACACCACCACCACCACCCACAAGGAAAGGGCAGCATACCCAGGGGTACACTAAATTGCTCTCTATTCTCTGGCTCTCCTGCAGACAAAGGCTGTTTGAAAGCCGTACACTTCATGGCAGAGCCAAGAAAAAAATACTTCTCGGTTTCATAGAATCATAGAGTTGGAAGAGACCTTGTGGGCTATCCAGTCCAACCCTCTGCCAAAAAGCAGGAAAACCACATTCAAAGCACCCCTGACAGATGGCCATCCAGCCTCTGTTTAAAAGCCTCCAAAGATGGAGCCTCCATCACACTCCAGGGCAGAGAGTTCCACTGCTGAACAGCTCTTACAGTCAGGAAGTTCCTACTAATGTTCAGGCGGATTCTCCTTTTCTGTAACTTGAAGCCATTGTTTCGAGTCCTAGTCTCCAGGGCAACAGAAAACAAGCTTGCTCCCTCCTCCCTATGACTTCCCCTCACATGTTTATTCATGGTTATCATGTCTCCTTTCCATCTTCTCTTCTTCAGGCTAAACATTGATCCAGGCAATAGAAGCTTTGTGGACTCCATGGGAGCTTGCAGCTTGTTCCTGGGGTATGTGTATAGGCATTAAGAAGTGAACTGAAGCTCTTTAATCCACATCCTGAATCGGAGTAAATATCTGTGTAAAAACACTCGTTGTGCTTGAAAGTTGGGAGAAGGGCAGTGAGGAGAATCCAATTCTGTTCTTGATGTGAGCTGCTCCCCCCACCCTGCTTTCTTCACCAGTGAGGCAATAGCCATGTTGAGATATGGGTTGTGAAGGATACTTTGGTCTTGACAAAATTGCTCTTCACCACTTGTGTTACAGCTTTCTGGTTAAAAGAGATTCAGTTCACTTTGTAATGCCTATACAAGTACCCCAAGAACAAGCTGCAAGCTCCCGTGGAGTTAAAAGTTACAAATTAATTAAATTAAAATTAAATGGATTTAAAAGTTACAAATTAAGACTATTTTTAAAAATAAAAAAGCTGAATTATATTGACAAATTCCAATCCATTTACAGAGATAGGAACAAAGACAATGATTCCATGACACATAACATGCATTACTACAAGACTCTTTGCTACTGCACATTTAACAGCAAAAAAAACTTCTCAGAGAAGCTTTTAAAACCCACAGAGATTGACTTTTGTCGAAGAGATGTACCGTATTTTTCGCACCATAAGTCGCACCTGCTGATAAGACGCACCTAGATTTTAGAGATGGAAAATTGGGGGGGGAAATGGGGGCTGTCTACTATATGGGACACTATGGAGGGGGAGGCGCTGGAGCAGAGGGGGCGGTGATATACTCACGCGATATTCGGGGCCCCCTGGCGGCTCCGGCGGCGCCACGCATGGCCAGACTCCGCTGCCGTGTCGCCGCAGCCAGTCGGCGGCGCGGAGGAACGGGGCGGAAGGGACTCACGGGTGGGGAGGGAGGGAGGGAGGGAGGAAGAGGCCGCCGCAGCGCGCCCACAGGGCTCCCTCCCTCCGGCGAGGCCTTCCTCCTCTTCCTCCTCGGCAGAGGCGCGGAGTGATGTCACGAAGATGCGCCTCTGTCTTGGGCCCTTCCGGGGTGCTGCTGCTGCTACCGCTCGTCTCCGGAAAGGGCCCAAAGCCAGAGGCGCATCTTCGTGACGTCACTCCGTCGCGCCTCTGGCGAGGAAGGGGAAGAAGCCTCGCCGCCCGCGCCTGCCCGTGAGTCCCTCTCCGCCCGTTCCTCCCCGCTGCCGACTGGCTGCGGCGACACGGCAGCGGAGTCTGGCCATGCGCTGGCGCAGCCGGGAGCCGCCGGAGCCGCCGGGGGGGCGGTATAGTGTGATTATATCGCGCCCCTCTGCTCCAGCTCCCTCCCCTCCTGCCTGCATCTTCGCTCCATAAGACGCGGATCATTTTTCTTCCTACTTTGGGAGGAAAAAAACTGCGTCTTATGGTGCGAAAAATATGGTATTGCTTTCATGCGCCTCTGGTGGCCAGTGTAAAGATCTGCAAAATCTGCATCACATCACCCAGCTCTTTTAAAACTGAGGGCAAGGGGCATGATTTGGGTTCTACTATATTCCATCCTACTCCCACAAAAGGGAAATTCTTCTATATTTAGAACTGGGTATCACTTTGGGATGCATCTGAAGAAGTGGGATTATATTCATGAAAGTTCATGCTAAAATAAAAAACCAATTACATAGCCTTCAAGGTGCTACTATATCCTCTCTCCTTTCTTCCCAGGTTTGTTGTTGTTGTTGTTGTTGTTGTTGCATGTTTGTTGATTCTCTTAATATGTCATGAAGCTTTTCTTAGTTCTCCATGGATTCATTTGTTCTCATATCCCCATCTCTCCCTATCCTCCATGAAGCATATGTGAGAACTGCCTCTCTAGATGAGATGTTCCAATTCTCCTGATACCATGTAGTGCTCTTACTTTTCTCTTTTGAAAAGGTTGAACCTGTTTGATTATGCACAAGTATGATTAAATCTACTTTTATATACCTTACAAAGAAAACTTAAGTTTTGATTTATTTCTCTGAAAAACCTGCGTGGGTGGACTGGGTCGGTGAAGAGTTCACCCTCTCCCTAATGCATTAGTTACTCTGCTTGAGAAATCCACTACAATCTCTCTCTCATACACATTTCCCAATAATCACCTTCTGCTTAGCTGCAAGTGTCAGTTGCCTTGTATGCTGGGGGAAGCTATTAGGTATCAAGAAATAGCAGAGACATGCATGTTGCAGAAACACAGTTAACATATTATTTAGAACAGTGTTTCCCAACCTTTTTTTAGCCGCGGCACATTTTTTATATTTTACAAAATCCTGGGGCACACCACCAACCAAAATGACACAAAATGACACTCTTAACATAGTAATACATATAGTTAATATGTTTTTAAATGTATTTATATACTCAGTGTGAAACCTGGGCCTGTTTTGATGAACACAACATAGATATCCTGGCAGGAATGGCAGAAAGAGACACACGAAGGTCTTGCTCAACAGCTGGGAGTTATAGTTCACCCGCAATCAAAGAGCATTTTGAACTCCACCAATGATGGAATGGAATCAAACTTCCCACACAGAACTCCCATAAGGGAGCCCGAGTGGAAAAGAAAAAGTGTTTGGCAGGAGGGGGAAGAAAAGGTATTAGAGATTCCAATTTCCCACGGCACACCTGATGATCACTCACGGCACACTGATTGGGAAACACTGATTTAGAAGATGTTTATTAATTTGACAATTTCAATAATTAATTAGGAAGGCAGAAGTCATTTTTCCTTTTGTAGTTTAGTTGTTAGTATAGTTAGTACACACACACTTTTCTCTGGTTTCTTTTCCTTAAGTGTTGTGGTCAGTGTGTAACTTGATGGAATAGCACATTACTACGTCACAGTTTGCCAACAGGAACCCACTCACTCTACTTTCTTTTAAAAAACCCCCTAATTTGACCATGTTCATGGGCGCTTAATTAAAAGGCAGTCTGCCAGATAAATCCAGATAAATCCAAGTGCAGTGAATATCCCAATGACAAGACAAAATCCACATGAAGATTAAACAATGATTGGTGAGTGTACAAATAATATCTCAGATATGAAATATATATATTGTAGGTTTCTATTCTTGAAAACAACTGTGGCAATGTTTGTTTCCATCCCAAAAGCAAATATTTGTCTCGAGATAAGTCATGCTGTCCGCACAATAATGCACAAATGAAAAATCTGTGATCAAACAGCTGAAATTCAGTGGCTTGAATGAATTAATCAGAAGAAGCAGTATACCATGAAGCAACTGCATGGACTTGATTTCTTTTTCTGCATGATGGGTTTCTTTTATGGGGAAATGGATCAAAAGTGGAATGGGTGATTATGAGAGTTGTAAAAAACTGGAACCAAGGTTCACACCTTGGAAAGACCCCATTTGCACCTGTGGAGGCTCTGGCCCTTCATCTGCTCTTCCTTATCACTGTCTGTGCACCTGAAATTGTTCTCTGTATAAAGAATGACGAACAAAAAGAGATTGAACTTGGACATAAAGAGTTGCTTTTATATCCAGAAACAGCTTTTATATTTTGTTTGCTTACTGAATCTAAGGTTATCATCTTTGGCTGGTAGTTTTCCAGGGCCTTAGGCGGATATCTTTCTTATCACCTGTTATCAGGCTAATCCAGGAATATGACTTCTACCACTGATTCATTTCCGTTTCTCTTCCTGGATAGGAAAAAAAAGATGGTGACAGTGGCTTTGAAATGGCAAGGATACTTCTGGGTTCCCAAATCGCTTCGAAATTGCTTCAAAAAGGGATTTATTCTGATTTTAATCAGAGTAACAGAGATTTCGAATGAACCCACCCATGCCTACCATGTGTGGTCTTTAGCAGGGTTTCTTCCAACTTTTCCCACTCATGACTTTTTTTCTACCTGGGTAATTTTTACTAAACCCCAAATATATATAAAAAAACAGAGAGTTTTTCCTTTCGTGGAGGTCAGTTAAAGCATTTTCTGCGTGCTGTTGCTAATAGCTTTGTTTAAATGCACAGCATTCAGAAACCTCTTATTGTTGTCACATTTTTCATGACCCCAACAGTGACACCTTTTGGTGTCCAGACCCACAGTTTAACAAGCAGAGGTCTATAGAACAGTATTCTTCTCCTTGCCATATGCAGTGCTTACCTTCCAGTCTGCTTTTAGGTTGTAGAATCCCTCTCTGAGGGAGTCTAGGAGCCCATTTATATGGGACAAAAGATACAGGGTCAGGCTGGAGTACAATGTGAAAATTGCTTTTTATGGTGCTGTACATCTTCTCCCCTGAAGCCAAGATGACTAAACGGAGACTGTAGTACATAGGGCATATCATGAGAAGACATGAATAATTAGAAATGACAATAATGTTTGAAAAGGAAAGAGAAAGAATGTGTTCTGAGTGGTTATACTTAATAAAATGATAATACAACTTTATTTATCTTCTGCCTCATCTTCCCGAGGTAGAGGAATCAAGGAAGCCCCAGTCTCAAGTTGGCAAGAACTGAGGAGGGATATTAAGGATAGTGCAATGTGACAGTTTCTCATTCATGGGTCACCATAAGTTGAAATCAACTTCACAGCAGTAGCTATTATTATTTTTAAAGTAATATTTTAAATAGTCTAATTTTGTTGTTTGTTTAATACTATGCAATGGAGGCGGAATATCCTACAGTTTTATCTGATGAGTTGATTTACACTCAGTTGCAGGCAACGTTTATGTGGTGAGTCAATTTACACTCAGTTGCAGGCATCGAAGTAAAAAGGGGGTTTGTACTAGTAACTAAAAAGATGATAGATTTGGTTACAATCTACCCTGCACACTGAGGTCCTGTAGAAGGCGTATGCTCCAACCAGCCAGGACCCAACTGGCAACCTTCACCCAGAGGACCTTTTCATCAGCCACCCCAAGACTGTGGAACGACCTGCCGGTAGAGCTCTAACAGCTGGATTAGCTGTCGGAATGTAAAAACGATGTAAAGACCTATCTCTTCTGGCAGGCCTACCCAGCCAGTCTTTAAACATGAATTTTAAACTCATGTCATGTATTTTGGTTTCTGTCTTCTGTGATCAGTGTGTATTTTACACAGATGCTTTGATCTGGTTTTTTTATGGTACTGAATTTTAATGTGTGTTTGTAGAATTTTTATAGTATTTGTGTTTTTTTTACTGTGCTGTGACCAGCCTTGAGCCATGCGGAGAGGCGGGTAAGAAATGTATGTATGTATGTATGCATGTATTGATTTTAAAAATAACCATAGAGTAAAATTTACTTCTAGAATGTAACTTACTACTCTGTATGTGTACTTTTCTGGAGTTATGCCAGTTGACACAATGACAATCCTTATAACAATGTATTTGTCGAACTCTAACATTTGGAACATACGACCATATAATTTAGAACCTGAGTTCCCCAAATACTTTCAATTAGATGCTAACAGGAGTGTAAGGTACAATAAAGCTGAAGAGAAACAGGCAATAGCATCCTGAAGAATGAGCCATAGAGCGGTTTGTCAGCTAACTCACTGAACCAAGCCCAGCCTTCCATTGGTCATAAAGCCATCAAAAACAGCATGAAAAAGAATGATGGTTGTACAACACATCCACTAATGCCACCATAAAGCTCCTAATGCACAACCTGTTTCCTGTGTTTGAATTTGATAACAGGGGAGGAGAGGGTGAAGAATGAGAGGTAGAAACTCCGGTCAACAGACCATTGAGGTCATGGAGTTAAGCAAAGAAATAAATGCTCAGGTAAAAGTTTCACACACACAGAAAAGCTCCTCCGAAATAGAGATTTGCTTATTACATTTCTACCACACCCCTTATTCATGCACATTGAACTTTGGCTGTCTATCTTTGTATTGGCTAATATTTAGTAGCATAACAATATATTTTTTAAAAAGCTTCATGACAGTAGCCTTATAACACTATAAAATACAGGATTGAAAGGATACAACTCCTACCACTTTATCACCCTGAGAGGGAAAAGCATGGGTGACTGTCCCTTTAAAAGTAGAGAATCAGCCCATTTGGCACTCTCTCCCCCCATCACACTCACACTAAGAGCTGGCAATACATTCATCTTACATTCAACAGAAGGTCAGTATTTCTTTTTTGTTTTTAATCAGGAGTAACAACAATATCCAAAAATCAAGAGATCTCTTGCCCTGTTCAAAGTTGCTTACATTAAAAGAGAGTGACACCAGGTTAAAACCATTGCTTTCCATTGGATCCTATGGTTCAGCATAAAAAGCCATAGGATACAAGAGACAGTGATCCAGGTTAAGACCAAGAATGATCCAAGAATGACTTGAATGTCACAATGGGCAGGATACAACATTGTGCAGCAATCACCAACTAAATAAGCTATTGTAATGTCATAGTTGTGCTTTAACAGCTTCATGTGATAATGCCCCAAAGAAGGGATGAAACCTGGGCAGTGATTTGTCTTTAACAGAATATTGTAGCTTCAAAGGAATTTTTTTTGTTTGCCTCCAACTGAAGGATTTGAACAGAAGGCTTTCGGAGAGATTCCTGCTCAAAACAAGACTATTTCTGCACAGTGATGGAGTCTATATTGCCCCTTAACTCTTCTGTTTTTTATTCACTGTGTATCCTATATTTCCCCTGCTAAAAGAAGCTACTACTAAGAGAATACAAATAAAAACAAGATATTTATCAAAACGCAGAAACAAATCCATTATAATTGGAATTCAAAAATAGCAATGATAGGAAATATGCAGCACCCAAACCGTTAATACCCACTTCAGCCAACCAAAACAGCTTGAATGCCAAAGGCTTGTCTAAATAAAAACATTGTTTGTTTGCCAGAAGAAGCACAAAATAGGAACCAGCTCAGCTTCTCTCTATATCAAAAGTGCTGATAATGCACACCCCCAGGTTCATTTTACTGAAAAATATCGCTTTTACCCATTAGAGACCACAGAGGCACATTCAGTTAGGTTTGAAACTACTCCTTATAGCTGTTTTAGGTCCAGCTGTTTCAAAATCAGAAGTGATTTTTTGGGCCTAAATCACATCCCTGGTGGAGTGGAGAGCTAGCAAAATCTTACAGCTGCTTAAGGCTGGAGATGTTTAAAGGGGTCTTGTGTTTTTGGTTTTTTTTTTTTTTAAAAGGGGGTGGATAGCCACTGTCACCACATCAGGTCCAGCAGACTATAGATGTGTGTAGTAGGGTTGTTTGATCAAGGAAAAAATGGTTCAAAACTCGTTTCGGATATAGGGGGCGCTGGCGATTCGAATCTGAAATTATTTCCGAAATTTTCCAGAAAAAAGTCCAAATTTTCCAAAATTTCCTGCCTCCTAACTTCAGCAAAAGTGAAGTGCTGTCTATAGTTTTCTTAATTCACCTTGCTCTGAGAACAGTACACTACTTATAGCTACAATTTCTGTCTTAATTTCCAAAAATACATTCTCTTTTTGTCTTTTCATCTTTCTTTGTGTATTAGAAAAACAAATGGGAAACAACTGTGGTTGAGACTTAATGGCATCACCAGGGGCCATATCTAAAACATAGGTCTGGGCACCTAGGATGATTCAGAACTGGCAACCTAAAATCAATAGAACTGAGGGATTTTACTGTTACTCAGATAATCTCTTGGGCACTCCATTCACAATCTGTATGAGAAAGGAACCCTCAGAGCTTTGCTGGGAAAAGCATTGCCTGCCCGAAGCAAAATTGAATGAGACAGAAATTGAATGGCAGAAAAGGGCAGTAGCAGTAGTATAGGGAGGCATTTGTTCTTCTGATTTGGGACTTTATCACATGGAGCTGGGAACTGGCACAGTTGCAGGACCAACAGTTTTGGTTCCTATCACAAAGTGCCATGCAATGCCCATTGCCAATCTGCAACCTCCCCGCAGTGAAGCTGTCAGAGCCTACTGATGGGGAAAGCCTGATGCCATGGACCTGGGACTTGCCTCATGCAATGAAGTCTGTGTGTTTTGTGATAGCACCCTCTTCTCTCTCCTCCTTGAAATTTGCTATTGTGAAGTGTCTTTCAAAAAATTAAAATCTCTATATATAATAAAGCGGAATGTTTGTTTGTATGTGAGTGGGTGGGTGGGTTTGTATGTATGTGCCGGTGTTCTGATTGGCTGCCACTTTCACAGGCCACAGCGACCAGCGCGGGTGATGGACCTGCACCAAACTTGGGACACATAACCCCCCTGACCCCCTTTACGGCCTGGTGCGGTTTGGGGGACATGGACCATGAATTATGGGATTTGTAGTACATTCAAACACTTTGGTTCCCACAGACCACTGCGGCCACCTAAAAGGACCAAAACAAACCACACTTGGCACACACATCCCCCATTACCCACTCTACGTCCTGGGCCACTTTGGAGGAGGGCGGACAATGGATTATGGGACTTGAACTACCTCTACTCACTTCCTCAGTCCTCTGTAACCCTCATCCAATTACAAGACAACACTTGGCACACATAACCCCCATGACTGATGTGACGACTTGGTCCACCCAATTCTTAAACTCGCTACCACCAACCTAATATTTTTTATTAGGATTTTAAAATAAATAAGATTTCGCAGCTAGGCTCCTTGTAACAACCACCCACTGAGAGGAAACTGAGAAGAAGTATGATGGAGGCTTTCTTAAAAGTTAACAAGAAAGAGTTTATTAACTTAAACAGGCTTTTAACAACGAACAAGGCACAGATCTTAATGGTTTACTTCTATTGAGGCAACGAGAGCGTATGGTTACATAAATTGTTCAACAGCGTGATGGTTTACTTGAAATACAATGTGCTTGAGCGTATTGGTTTCTTTAGAGGTTTTTCTTCTTAGATCTTAAACAATTCCAGTTAGTGCTAAAACTTGACTGTAAAAGCTCTGTCACACTAATATTTAAACTAGTAATGAACAGGGGTTTCCAACTTGGAACTTCTAACCCTAAAAGTTCCCTGAGTCTTGTCTTGTCTGAATGAGCTAACAGACTCGTGCTAGCTCCCAGTCTCAGAGCCCACCTTTCTCTCTATATCCAGAGACTCCAAGGTGTCCTGACTGACTATCCCAAGTCAGCCCTACTGGCTCTAAACTCTAAGCGGCACCCTGATTCTCTTCTGACCCTACGCACTGTCAGCTTCCCTGACCCCTTAGTTCAGACTAATCCTTAGGTGTTTCGCTATAGAACAGACTGATTCAGACCAACAGCTGAGGCTTGGATGTTACTTGTCCAAAACCTAGATCAAGACTGACTGCTAAGGCTTGGATGTTTCTTATCCACAGCCTAGCACAAGACTAAACTTTTCTGACAGGATTTCTCCCTCCTAGTCAGCTCAGCTCCTCACCTCTGGCTCTCAGCCAATCCCCTGGGAGACACTGTATCTAGACAGAGGAGCTCCAAAACCACTCCCCCTGTCTCTGGCAATTCCCTTCCTCTAATGGCTGCTGTGTGGAACTCTCTTCCTAAGATTGATGCCAGCCATTCCAACCAAGGAGCCAAACTGCAACATAGGCCTCGGCCTGATCAGAATGGGTGAGTCTTTACAACTGCCTTCACGTCCTGGTGAGGTTTTGGGGGGGGGCTGACAATGGATGGTGGGATTTGTAGTACTTTCACCCCCCTCTACTACCGCAGACCACTGCGGCCCCCAACAAACACCTATAAAACCACACTTGTCACACAGAGCCCCAGTGACCCACTCTACATCCTACTGCAGTTTACAGTAGGGCAGACCATGGATAATGGGACTTGAAGTACCTTCCCTCACTTTCCAAGACTTCTCCAAACCTAATCCAATGACTCATCAACACCAAACCTGCCACACAGAGCCCTTATGACCCACTCTACATCCTGGTGCAGTTTTGTGTGAGACGGACCACGGATGATGGGACTTCACTCACTTCCTAAAAACAATGCAACCCTCATCCATTCGCCAATACAGACCACACTTGGCACACACAGCTCCCATGACCCAATCTACATCCTACTGCAATTTGGAGGAGGGTGGCCCACAGATGATGGGACTTGCAGTACCTTCAGAAATTTCATGATACCACAACAACTCCCAATAATGATCGATCAAGGTCAAACTTGGCAGAAAGAGCCTCCATGATCCACTCTAAATCCTGCTGCACTTTGGAGGAGGGTACACCATGGATAATGGGACTCGCACTACCTCCACTCACTTCCTAGGGGGGACTCCCTAAAGCTCCAAGGTAGGAAAGTTAGGACTAATAAAGGGAAATATTTCTTCACCCAGAGGGTCATTGGGTTATGGAACTCACTTCCAGAGGAGGTTGTGACAGCGGTCAGCCTGGACAGCTTCAAGGCAGGATTAGACAGATTCATGGATACCAAGGGAATCAGTAGCTACTGAAATGGACATCCAAGTGCCACCTCTGTGTTGATGGAGGCAGGCAGGATTTTCCCGGGTACTGGTTGTGGGGGTCGGGAGCAGGTGAGGGTTCTGCCCTCCTTTCTGCTAGAGATCCCCGTGTACAACTAGTGGGCCACTGTGTGACACAGAATGCTGGACTAGATGGGCTGAGGCCCGATTCAGCATGGCTCTTCTTATGTTCTTATGTTCTTATGTTCCTGAAACCACTACGAGCCACGTACACTTATGATATGGACCAACCTTGACACACAATGCCTTTCTTAAATGACCCGGGCACCGCCGAGTCCCCAAGCTAGTATGTAAATAAAGCAAAGGGAGGGAAATGACACAGAAGGAGGGTGCAGTTATGCCGATGGTTATGTGATGTTTCCCATTATAATGGAGTAAAGTGGCTGCTATTCCTCCAATTTGGGAATGCCACACAATAGTAGTGTTCATGCAATAATGTCCTCAGAAAATGAAAAAGCTGGGTGGAAGGGGCATTTCCTGAAATGAGTTTCATGGCTCACAATGAAAGTTGCTATGGGTGGTAATAAAGGGTCAGATTAGTAGTAGTAACTCTAATCACCTGTACAGATGAGAGAGAAACAAAATACATAAAGGAGACACAGACCTACACGCTAATGATCCAGTCAATGTGTAAGAATTTTCATTTTGATTTGGAGCCACAAATATATTGTTGCTAAAACGCTATTAGGTATGAAAGACAACTGTTACATTTTATGATCCATGAAGCAAACCATTGTGAAATTTAATGATCAGGCATATGTAGTTTTTATTTGTAGAACTGTTGGACAAATATATTTGCCAGAAATTATTGGCTTTTTTGTATTTTCCTATCTCAAGGATAAAATTTCTTGACTAGGTGACTGGACTGAAGAACATTACTGGTTTTTGATCTCTCCCATCGAATGGAGGAACACATGAGCCTGTTTTCCCCACTCCCCCATTCTTGCTTGCTGACCTTTCCTCCAATTATCCTCTGTGTTGGAATTTCCTTGACTGAATATGGCCTGTGCACTTAAAGCATCACATAAGCCAAGATTCCATTGGCCCACTGGCAGAGCATATGCTGACACTGGGGAGGGGGTGGTAATGAAAAAAAGTATTCTTTTCTAGGTTTGAAAAAGCAGCCAAAAGGCCTCTGGGTGCACCTCCATCATTGGTAAGGAGGTGGAACTACATTTGAAAGCCTCTGGCTGCCCTTGCATTGGAAGTGTCAAAGCTTTCCAGTAGAGGTGTGCATTTTTTCGTTACTCCTCATAATTAGGATCAAGTTTGTAAAATTCCTACTTATGAGGACATGGGATGTGCCAAAAATGTAAGAATCGAAACGTATCCCATACTGTTTGTTTTAGTTTTATAAATCTTGTAAGACTCCCAAAGTCAGTTTCATATACAGTGCAAAGAAGCAAAGCTGAAAGCAAAGCAAAAGTCTGCCTTAGTGCTTCTGTAAAATAATGGAGTCTTGGTTTTAGGCGCGGGGGAAAAAGGGAGCAATGTTTTCTGGGAATAGCACAGAACTCTGGGAAATGTAGTTTGGGAAGGCAGGATCCCTATGCCATAAAATTTAAAAGGGTCTGTCCTAAACTACATTTCCTACAATGCAGTGCACTGCTCAGTTTCAGCGAAATTTACCACTCCATAGCTAGCCAGAGTTCCAATAAATTATGATTTTTGTTCCTCGGTTATCGATGTCATTTCCTAATTGGTTCTATCAGAAAAACATGATAAAGTTTCTTAAACTGCAAAAACTTTATCTTTGAGAGAGGGACATTGTGTGTATAGTACATTTTGCTGTAATCTCCAGTCCACCAACTGAACATAGTCATCCAGCCATTTAACAAAGTTTTTGACACAAAAACAAAGTTTGCGAAGTAGAACCACTACTTTCAAACTAAGGACTACACAATTAAACAAGAAATAATACTTTCAAACTGGGAACATGTTTTCTTTATTATTAAAAACATGATGTTTATAAAAACTTCGAAAATTCCCCCAAAATCTGTGAATAAATGAAATGTTCCGAAATTAGGTGGGCTAAGAGTGGTAAATGTGCTCTGCCATTGTTGTGAGTTTCACAACAATAGCTGTAGAAATGAGGGAGAAAGGAGCCTCCAAAATTTTTATGCATATGTCTTATAACGAAGTAGTAGCAAAATGTTGTTACTCTCATTCTAGATACAGATTTTCACTAACTATACCTTAGAAACACTTTAGAAACAAAACACCAGAACCCCCCAGTTATGTGATGACTTTTGAAGTATTTTCAATTGATTGCAAATCCCTACTTTCCAGTACTTTTTGTTTTGATTTTATGTGGATATTCATGGTTTTGTAGCCAAGCTTTTTCTTGATTTCCCTCTTTCCTTTGTGTTCTTTCTCCTCCCCCTCCAACTGATCAAGTGTCACATCTAGAACTCATACAACACTTTGGGAATTGGCTTTCATTTGTTTCTTCTGAGACCTTTGTAATTATTATTCAGGAGTTATTGTCAAAGTGCTAAAGTGCTTCAGCAATATTACACATGTTAAGCATTGATATCATTTTCTTTTATTGCTTGCACTTCTCTTTCCCTCACTTGATCTCTGTTGAATCTGCTCTCCTGTGAACAGTTGCTTTGTTTCTTGGCAGCAGCACCTTAATGGATAACATGCATTTTCATGGAGTGTGGACAGAAACTAGTACTTTATTTTGGGAAAAAATGGGTTTAATATACAGTAACTGACCTGGGTCCCTTCTACACTGCCATATAATCCACAATATAAAGGCAGATAATCCACTTTATCTGCTTTGAACTGGATCATCTGAGTCTACACTGCCAGATAATCCAGTTCAAAGTAGATAATCTAGATATTTTATTTATTTATTTATTTAGGACATTTGTATACCACTCCCTCTCAACCCAAAGGTGGCTCGGGGTGGTTCACAAGGTTATAGAGCTGTGTAGAAGGGGCCCGGAGAGTAGTAATGCAAGTTGAATATCCTTATCTGGATTTCCAACATTTGGCTTTGTGATGATTCAGTGCACACAAAGTTTTTTTCATGCGTATAAAATTAACATAATGCTATACATACACAGTATCTATAAAATAAATGAAATGCATGTTTATTCTTGGGTTCATCTCCAAGTTATCTCATTGGGTATTTCTATGCAAATACAGATATTAGAAACCTGAAATCCAAAACACTTATGGTCCCAAGCATTTTGGATAATATACTTCATGTAGATCCCCAGATATCTATAACACATAGATGTAAACGAAAGAAAAGTAAAGTATAAGACACAAAAATAACAAAAAGCAGAAGCTTTCTGGGGTTTTTTTCTATTCCATCCAGATGGGCTTTGAGCTGATGACTTTTGGGAATAAAGGAAAATGCTCCTCATAAAGTGCAGGACAAGGGTCTTTCTCAAGGAAACAGCCAGACCAACACAGAATTACAATCAGGTGGAAAAAGTGGATACAGTGCTGAAAGTGACAGTTGATTCCTTTCAGGATCAGTTAGCAGAAAAAAACCCTCTTGAAATGAGGCAGGAAAATAAGGGCTGTGGAAATGGTGGACCTTTCAAGACAGAGGAGAAAATAGTTACTGTGTCAAAGTCATGCTCTTTCAATTGAAGAAAATGCCCAAATAGTTGCCTTTGTACTTCAAAAGGAGTGATAGAAGTTGAAAATGAGGAAGTAAATGACAAAATGATCGAAGGAAAGGTTAATGAGTTGTGGAAATACTGGATGTCTGGAGGACATGATATTCATGGTAAGGAAGGCTAATAATTAATAATAATAATAATAATAATAATAATCTTTATTTACACCTCGCCACCATCTCCCCATGGGGACTCGGGGCGGCTTACATGAGGCCCAGCCCAACAACACAATACAATAAATGAAGTCAAAACACAAACAATAACATGATAAATTCCATTGAATATAAAATAAAAATAAAATCATTCATAACACAGTAACAGTGAGCGGGCCACATGTACAGAATAAAGTACTGAAGCTAAAAACATGAAGTGAGATAGAGATGGAGCAGATTGTTTGTGAGGGAGAAACGCTTCAGGAGTGGGGTTGAAAAGGGTCTTTGTACAGCAGAGGAGGAGGAGAACTCTAAGGACAAACGTTGAGGGGTAGCAGCAATATCGGATAGTATGGTTAATCACCAAAAGCACAACGAAAGAGCCAGGTTTTGAGATTCTTCTTAAAACTTTCTAAAGTGCAGGCTCGCCTAATCTCACTGGGCAATGTATTCCAAAGTCAGGGGGCCGTTGAGGAGAAAGCTCTCTCCCATGTTCCCACAAGGCGGGCCTGAGATAATGGCAGGGATGAAAGGAGAGCCCCCCCTGAAGATTGGAGGGATTGGGCAGGTTCATGGAAGGAGATATGGTCACGAAGGTAGGCGAGTCCCAAACTGTTTAGTACTTTATAGGTGATGACTTGTGCCTTGAATTGGGACCAGAAAATAAATGGCAGCCAATGGAGCTCCTTAAACATGGGGGTTGTCCACTTTATGTAATTCAAGGCTACTCATGGCTAGTCAAATTCTACTTCCAGCTTGCTAATTGCAACATTCACACTTGATTTAAACAGACAAGGGTTTGTCCTTTGTCTTCCTCCCACCCTGGATATTCCACAGGTATATATACATTCCACTTGCCTTACTGCTAACAGAACCTCTGAAGATGCCAGCCACAGATGGAGGTGAAACATCAGGAGAGAATGCTACTGGAACATGGTCACACAGTCCGACAAACTCAAAGCAACACAATACTTTACTCCTTCAGCTAAATATTAGGCTTGTTTGATTAAGGAAAAAATGGTTCAAAACTCATTTTGGGTGTAGGGGGTGCTGGTGATTCTATTCTGAAATGATTTCCAAGATTTTCCAAAAAAGTCAGAATTTTCCAAAATTTCCAAAATTTCCAAATTGCTTTATTAATGGAGGGTGTGATTGCGCAATGCACAAAAACCTGCAAACGGGGCAGGCAAAACTTGAGGGATTCCTTTTCCCTCGGTTTTAGACCGCTACTGACAAAACTTGCCATAGTTGTAGAAAAGATTCTCCTCTGTCAGCATACTAACTTTCAACATGTATAGAAGATCCCTGGGGTCTTAACAATTTTAAAAGTAATGTCAGACATTTAATAAGGAATGTTACAACAAGTAGAAATGTGCTGTCTCCAGGATTCTCTTGGAAAATTTAAATCTATCTCTGTTTTGCATATTTGTCTAGAGCACAACCCTCTGAATATGAGAAAATGAAATTTATCTCATAACATTAAATTAATTTACTACATTTGCTTGTTTCCAAGATAAGCGGAGGCCAGGCTACTGTTCAACATTGTCTCACCCTCCCAGATCAGGAGGGAGGAATTCCCAGAGGACCGATTCCTTGACCGCCCTGTGGATAGCAGCGTCCCACCCCAGCCCTCCAAGTTGTGGCTGCCCACCATTGGCCAGCATTTCCAAAAGTACAACATGTAACCCAAAGCAGACAAAGGGGGCTTCAAACGTTTGTGTGTATTCCCAAGGAAATTATTAGCAGATTAAAGGAGATTTCTAGTTTCCAAAAGTACAATATGTAACCCCAAGCAGACAAAGGGGCCTCCAAACTTTTTTTGTGTGGTTCTCCAAAGAAAATATTAGATTAGGAGATTTCTAATTTCCAAAAGTACAATGTGTAACCCCAGGCAGACAAAGGGGCCTCCAAACTTTTATTGTGTGGTTCCCCAAGGAAAATATTAGATTAGGAGATTTCTAGATTTCAAAAGGACAAGGTGTAACCCCAGACAGAGAAAGGAGGGCTGTGCAAACTGTTATGGGTCTGTCCCCCAAGGAAAAGATTAGATTAGGAGATTTCTAGTTTCCAAAAGGACACGTATCTCCAGACAGACAAAGGGGCCTCCAAACCTTTGTGTATTTTCCTAAGGAAATTATTAGCATATAATGGGATTTTCTTGTTTACAAAGCACAGAAGTCAAACCCCAGGAGAGGAAAGGGTCTTAAAACTTGTATTCACTGCTTCAGGACGAGAATTATTAGCAGAAAATGGGCTTTCGAAAGTCCAAAGGGACTTTCTGGGATCCCAAAATCCAAACTGTAATCCAAAGAGGATTGAGGTCTGTTGAAAGTTAAAATCACTGCTTCTAAAAGGAAAATTGTCAGTGGCAGGCAAGAGAAGAACACTTCTCCCACCTGCCCTGCCCTTCTTCCCTCCCCACACACAAGCAAGCCTCGCAGGCAAGGGGCTGCTAACAGCCATTCTCCCCAATTTGTTCCCTTCCCTAATGGGAGTTCCCTTCCCAAGCGGTGGCACCTTTCCCACCCAAACTCCCTTCCAGTTCACGTCCCCAGCTTGCAATGAGACCACAAGGCATGTGCAGCCCCCTTTAAAGGGCAGTGGCTGCCATGCCAAAACCCCTCCCCTCCCCATGTGGTTTCCTCTCATTGGCTGGAGGCAAGCATCCCAGCATGCAAGCAGCTGCTTGCCTCCAAATGCTGGGTCTTTTTTGAATCACTTCCTGAGTCGGAACAAAGATGGCGACCGTGGCTTTGAAAGGGCAAATATACTTCTGGGTTCTCAAATCGCTTCGAAATCGCTTCAAAAAGGAATTTGATCTGAATTTAATCCAAATTCCAAAGATTCCGACTGGACCTAACCATGCCTACTAAATATTGTATTTTAGCTGAATATATATTTAAAACAAAAAGTGAGTGTAGTATAATGGTTTGAGCCCTTAATTACAACTCTGGAGACTAAGGTTTGGTCATGAAGACACAGAGGTAAGCTTGGACAAGGAGCACTCTCTGAATCTCAGGGGCAAGAAAGTTACAGAAATCTCTGGATTTTGTAACAAATCCCCCCCCCCAAACCCCTGTGAAAACACCACCTTAGAGAAAAAGTAACTTGGAAACAACTTGCAGACACACAACAACAATAATTTTGAGGAGTGGTGGTGAGGGAAAGGAGACAAATCTGACAGTTTTAAGCAGCCTATTCCTCCTGTGCCTTCCTTGTTGGCCAATTCTCATCCTGCTGCTACCACCTAGATCAGGGTTTACACTGCTTGTTCCACAAATTACAATCAAAGCATCAAACCAATTTTTCTATTAGCCTCAAGTATGGTCCCCTGTTTTTCAATCTGGATTAGTAACCTCTTATATTCAGTAAAATTACAAATATGCTTTCTAGGGTTATCTGTAATGAGGTCAGTTCATGTTGGATGTATACACTGGAGAAGTCTGTTAGAAGCAGCTTGTGGAAAATAAATTTGCTGGCTTTGCATATAGAAATAACAATTTCATGGTTCCTAAGACTGGCTCCAAAACAAAGTGAATCTTGCCAGAATTCCTTACATTCGGCAGTTTTCAAATTATTTTAGAAGGCGAGAAAAGTACAAACTTTTAAAAACATGCATTAGTAAAAATATATGATTTGCAAATTGCACACAGACATACTTTGTTGTTTAGTTCAAATATCCTTGCTAGTTGTGGCAACAAAATTGAATTGAATAACTAATAATAAGGGTACCCCGAGTTGTAAATATTGCTGCTCAATGCCAGATGGATGAATGGTAAAACTGCTATTGTTCAAGCCTTGATCCTGGATGAGCAGGTCAACCTGGCTTGTATAACAGGAACTGGGCAGGCTGATGTGGGAGGACAGAAAGGCAGAGTTGCAGTGATCTATAGAAATTCTATCATTCTGACCAGATGACTCATCCCACAGTCTGCTGCATTTGAGTCTGTATATTTAGAAATGGGCAATTGAGAAAAGATCCATTGCCCAGACTTATGTCCTATAGTCTGCCTTCTTAAGTTACCAAGAATGTTCTCAGGATGTAGTGGAAGTCTCCTTGGTTTCTTGTGCTGAGGGCTTAATAGCATCCATGCTGAGACTGCTCTGTCAGCAGTGCCGCAGAACTTCACATCTTTCATGGCAAACATAGGTCTTCCCCAAGCAGTAGGCATATTCTGGACATCATTTTCTGGATTGGATGGGGTGTGGTGATTTGAGAACGAACCGGTCACTTTGCAGTCACTGGAGATTTGGAGCCTCTATGGTCTCTTCTACATAGCTGAATAAAATCCGGATTATCTGATTTGAACTGGATTATATGGCAGTGTAGATTCAGATAATCCAGTTCAAAGCAGATAAACTGCCTAACCATGCGGCCTATTGTTTTTAATCTGTTGTTTTAACTGTAGCTCTATTTTAACTGTGCTTATTGTAGCTGGTGATTTGATCGCCAATGTGTTTTATGTACTCTGTAAGCCGCCCCGAGCCAATTTGGGGGGGGGGCAGCCAGATAAGTGCGAAGTAATAAATAAATAATGTGATTTATCTGCCTTGATAGCTTGGATTATATGGCAGTGTAGAAAAGCCCTAAGATGTTGGAGGAAAGCAATTAAAAGGCTCTGACCCAGGAGACTTATAAATCTGGATGGTTTCTGGTGGTTTAGGAATTTTCCTGTCAACTCTGCAGGCGGCCATGTTAAAACATTGGTCGATCTCTGGAATTTGAGAATGACCAAGGTAATGCATACAATACCACTGGTTCGCTTATTTACTTGCTGTTTCGCGGATTTCAAAAAAATATTAATTTAATATATATATATATTGTATATCATGGTATTTTTTGCTGTTTTGTGGGGTTTTGCTGCTGCTGCTCTCCAAGGCACTTTCCCTCCTCAGTCCTCCCTCCCTCCTTCCAGCCTTGAAGAGCCTTTCCTTTCTTTCCTTCACTTTATTTTAAGTTTATAAAGACTTACATCGTGGTTTTTCACTTATTGCAGGAGGTCCTGGAACCTAACCCCAACAATAAGTGAGGGAACACTGTAGTTCCAAACATCTCATCTAATGCATCCAAACTAAACCAGTCTGCAGGTTCTCTAGGCAGGTTTTACACTGCTTGTTCCACAAATTACAATGATCAAAGCATCAAACCAATTTTTCTAGTACCTAATTATGCAACAGTTTTCCACATCTGCACAATGACAATCTGATTGTGCTGGGCACCAATCTGTCCTTCCCTGACCCAAATAGCCACCAATGGCTAGAACAGTTATTGAGAGATTTATTTTGTGTAGTTGTCCTACTTCCAGGCTTCCTGTGTCAATATGCTGGCAGAATGCCTCACTTCACCGGCAATGAACAGGATCTTAGCCTTGACTTGCTACCTCTGCAAAGAACTCTGCATAGGGGGGGGGGGAGAGTGAGGCCAAGAGCAGCAATATGGCAACCCTGTGGTAACTTTAGAAGTCTCCAAGTCTAATCCAGACTGAATCCTTCCAGCAAATATTTTGCTTTTGCCACTGAAATGTATGGGTTCTGAAAACCCCATGTTCACTTCAACTTTAGAAATGACACATGCTAAAATCCTTCTGCAGGGAAGCTTATTTCTTTCCGCTGTGAAGAATGGTCTGACTGATTATTTGTCATAGGCAAAACCTGGCATTTTTCACTCTGCTGCTCAGCTCACGGTGGGAGAGTTTACAGCAGCATGCAAAATTCCATGTTCTTCTCATGGTGAATGAGCCAGGAAAGCTGGTTGCCAGGAGCAGGATAGTGCTGCAGGAAAAAATAAATGGCTCTGTGAGCAAGTTGGTTGTTGTAGGAGCTGGTCTCAAATGAATCTGTATTACAGTTACCTGCCAGTTGAAAGTGCACCACCGAATGGCATTCTTGATGCATTAGAGACAGCCATTCGCCTTTGTGCCGCTAGGAAATGGAGAAATCTATTTTCATCTCTTGCGTATTATGTGTGCCTGCTTCATGCAGAGTTTCTGATTGACTAACAAGCCTCTCCAGTAACAATGTTCTCCCAGCAACACCTGAGGCAGCATCCCCAAATTGCTGGTATTTTGTTCATGAACTCAAGTTAGGAGCTTCTGTCAAATCAAAAGCATCATTTGAAATAGCAGCCCTTGCCACATTGTTCGCAGGTACCTAAAGCAGCCACTTCACGTTAGCATCACAATGCCAGTGTTGTTAAGTAAAGGAAGGATGTGTAGATTTCTTAGCTAGAAGTGGATGGGAAGGGAATGCTTTCTCAGTTCCAAAACCGTTGCACTGGAAGCTACCTTTGGAGCAAGCCACCAATTAGGGCAGAATTATGTTTTGGCAAAAATTTAAGGCCCTTCCCATCCACATTTTCCTTTAAAAACTAACATAAGAAAGAACTTTAAGTAGTGAAGCACTAGGAAGGAGTATATGCTCATTCTTCTGCTACAAACTTATTGTCTCCTGCAGATATTGATTTCATTGACATCCTTCTCTGTACTTTGCTGGCTGAAGCAGCAGTTCAGCCAGCTTAGTGTGTGCATGAACCAGTCTGGAGAAACATTACATGCTGGGGAAGAACTATAATCCCTTTCCACACAACAATCCTTTGAAAATGTTTTGCCTCACCCCTGTTCTTTGTATCTATAGAGATCTGCGAACTTGCATTTGTGGAGATGTCAGCTATATCTTTTCATAAGTAGAGAGGTGCAGTACTGCACAGGGGTCATACTAAAGAAGTAGAACAAGGACTCTATTGCATGGAGGTGGCAAACTGCCACTTATCCACAACAAAGCTATATCCTGCTATTGAATAAAACCTCTCTGTGGCTTTACCATTGACCACAGTATGCTTTTGGGACAGGCATGTAGCCAGGGGGGGGCTAAGGGGGCTTCAGCCCCCCCCCCCCCCAATTCTCAGGGTGGTCCGCGAAAAGGCCTTACTGGTACATTATTTAAACTCTTATGTTTATTCATATCATGATCTGATCACCATGCTCATTATATCCCACATTAATGGGGTTATTGGGATAACAATACAAAAGGTTTGCTAGGGTAGACCCTCTTCCACCCAGTCTCAGCCCCCCGAATCAAACTCAGCCCCCCCCCCAATCAAAATCCTGGCTACGGCCCTGTTTTGGGATGCCACTCAGGAATGGAGGTACTGTTCTGCAGTAGCTACAGGCCTTTCTGGAGAGCCGCTCACAGAAGGTGTTGTTGGGGGACACCTGCTCAGCCCCACAGCCTTTGTCTTATGGGGTGCCGCAGGGTTCAGTATTGTCCCCCATGTTGTTTAACATCTAGATGAAACCTCTGGGAGAGATCATCCAGAGTTTGGAATTTGATGCCATCTGTATGCAGATGATGTCCAACTCTATCACTCCTTTCCACCTACTGCTAAGGAGGCTGTTCAGATCCTAAACTGGTGCTTGGTGGCTGTGATGGTCTGGATGAGAGAGAACAAATTGAAATTGAATCCAGACAAGACAGAGGGATTCCTGGTCAGTTGTAAGGCCGAACAGGGTATAGGGTTACAACCTGTGCTGGATGGGGTTACACTCCCCCTGAAGACACAGATTCACAGCTTTGGAGTGATTCTAGATTTGTCGATGAGCCTGGAACCCCAGGTTTTGGCAGTGGCCAAGGGAGCTTTTGCACAATTAAAACTTGTGTGCCAGTTGTGCCTGTACCTTGGGAAGTCTGGCTTGGCCACGGTGGTCCACACTTTTGTTACATTGAGCATGGACTACTGCAACATGCTCTATGTGGGGTTGCCTTTGAAGCCTGTTCGGAGGCTTCAAGTGGTCCCATGAGCGGTAGCTAGATTTCTTACTGGAGTGGGGTGCAGGGAGCACACAACCCCCTTGTTGCGCTAGCTCCACTGGTTGCCAGTCTGCTACCAAGTACAATTCAAAGTGCTGGTTTTAGCTATAAATTCCTAAACAGTTCCAGGCCAGCTTACCTGTCTGAATGTACCTCCATAATAATAATAATAATAATTTATTTCTAACCTGCATCCATCTCCCCGGAGGGGACTCGGAGCGGCTTACATGGGGTCATGCCCAAACAACACATCATAAAATATAACAACATAGAACAATAAACACAATAAAAACAATAAACACAATAAAATACCTCTGTGAAAACACAACAGTACAGGTGAATCTAAAAACAAAACCGACGGGGTGGGCCGCATGGACATATAGGATATTTAAAAAACTCGGGGGAGAACTGGAGTAGTGTCGGACACAAAGGGTCACATAGGGGAAAAAGGACTCACAGAAACAGGGGCATTTGGGGAGCTTAATCTCCGACCTGAAAACAGTTGCACAGCGAATACAGAATGGAAGCTATAAGAGCATTCATGCAATGGCGAAGGACATAGATCTATTAGTGAAGAATGCCAAAACTTACAACGAACCCGGATCACAAGTATTCAAGGATGCAAATGCAATTTAAAAAATATTTAATATGAAAAAGGCAGAAATCGAGCATTCAGAACTGACTAAATCAAGTCTCCGAATCAGGACTGCAAATTTGGCTGCTTCCAAGTTGACAGGACCTTCCTCACAGGGTAAAGGCAGTGTTAAGATTTTCTGGGGAGGCCCTGCTCTCCATCCCGCCTCCTTTGTAGATGCAATTGATGGGGACAAGAGACAGGGCCTTCTCACTGGTGGCCCCTCAGCTATGGAGCACTCTCCACCAAATTGTTCCTTTTTTGTAATCTGAGAAATATGATATATACATGAAGTAAATAATAAATAAATAAGTGCACCCCTACCTGGTATGATGATCCATTGGATACCTGAAAACATGGATAATGTCAAAATCTGTATTGTGAAAATACTTGGCAGAAAGCATATCATAGTATAGGACTGGAGGACAGGAAAAAGCTCAGAAACATTTTGGTTCACTAGTACTATTCTATAATATGATCAAACTGGAAGATAGCCCAGTGGAGTAGCGAAGGTTCTAGAGACGGCCACAAGCGTTGCTGGGAGGAATTTTTTGGAACATAGCTAAGTAAACCATGAACATCGAGTCTGTGGTTAAGGGGGATATATTTTAATTCCTTCAGCTTGCAGGAATAAATAGTTAATTGCTTCTTCCCAAGAGAGTTCAAGAGATGAAACACACAGAGAAACATCCTACAGGGAAAATAATGAAATGCTGAAAGGGTGCAAGAGAAGGCAAGCCAGTTTATTTTTATTTTTTAAAAAAAATTAAAATGTCATGTTTCACTCTACCTTTTTTCTTTCAAAAGAGAGACCATGAAATAGTCGCATTGATTTTAAGCAGACATTTACATTTGTGAATGTTCTTATTGCTTTCTCCTTTGAAGAATTGATTTCAGCCAAGAGCGAGAATAACACGAATGGATTGGTTGTATTGAATTCACATTGGCATGATTGCAAAACATGGCAGTTATGAAAAGAGCAGACATTTCCTCTTTTTTTGAAAAAAATATACATGTTTCCCCTCTCTACCAATTTATTGGTTTAATATAGTCTAAGCAAGACGTAGTGTTATTAAAAATAATTGGAGAAACAGTTTAAATAGCCTGATAGCTAGTTTTTCAGTATAATGTTATACCCTAATATACTTTTCTATAGTATTTGTTGTTGTGATGAGAACCATCAGGTTATATTTTATTCCGAGCATGAAAACAATGGCTTTTAAACAGGGCTGTGTGAAAATAGCCTCTTTAACATTTCCACACTATTTGGAAGCAACAAAAGGGAGTAGATTCAGCGCTGATGTTTGATGCTCAGATTCAGTGCTGATGCTTGATGCTCAGGTGCCGACAGAGGCCTGAAGGACCTTTGCACAGTTAAAGCCTGTGCACCAGCTGCAACTGTAGCTCAAGAAGTCGGACATGGCCACGGTGGTCCATTTGGTTACATCCAAATTGGATTACTGCAATGCACTCTACGTGGGGCTGCCTTTGAAGATGGCCTGGAAATTCCAACTGGTACAAAGATAGGCAGCCAGGCTTCTAACTGGAGCTAATGATAGGGAGTGCATGACGCCCCTATTAAAGCAGCTCCACTGGCTGCCAGTAAGTTGTCAGTCCCAATTCAAGGTGCAGGTTATAACCTACAAGGCCCTAAATGGTTTGGGCCTTGCCTATCTCTGTGATCGCATCTCCCCCTATCAACCAGCACGGGCTCTAAGATCTGCTGGGGAGGCCCTCCTCTCACTCCCACCACCATCACAAGCATGGTTGTTGGGGATGGGGGAGAGGGCCTTCTCAGTGGTGCCCCCCATCTTTGGAATGCCCTCCCCAGAGAGATTAGGCAAGCTATACACTGTCCTTCCGCAAGGACCTGAAAACCTGGTGGTTCAAGTATGCCTTATTATTATTATTATTATTAGCCCCAGGTCCTTTCCTTGGCCATCAGCTAGGACCCTGCTCTGCACTCTATCCACTTCCCCACCCCTATGATACTTTGTTGCACTAGCCCTTGCCCAGCCCTTTCATAGATGACCATGTCCCCTTTGTTATTCTGGCCTTTGGTCTTTTGATGGAGTAAAATTGAAACTGGCTTTTAATTTTTGTGTGTGACTGTTTTAATAGGATTTATGTTTGTTTTATAATGCTTAAGTTTGTTGTATGGGTTTTTTTTCCATTTGGCAGTTGTTTTGTTAGAAACCACTATGAGTCCTTTTAGGGAGGTAGATAAATATTTTTTAAATTTCATTTTTATTATATAGATTGAAGAAAATCATTTCTCTAAAATGTCTTCAAAGAGAGAAAAAAAATCCGTTTCAATTCAAAATGCTCAGGCTCTAAATATTTCTAAATATTTCAGGCTCTAAGCAGCTTGGGCCCCAGAGCTCTTCCACACAGCCATATAACCCAGAATATCAAGGCAGAACATCTGACAATATCTGCTTTGAACTGGGTTATCTGAGTCCACACTGCTATATAGTCCAGTTCAAAGCAGGATATGTGGGATTTTATTCAGCTCGTGCCCGAAGATTGACTTCTAAAACCCTTTTCTGGTTTTCTCCACAATGATAACAGACAAGTGCCTCCTAAGTAGAAGGTATTCACTAGTGATATCACCACAGTTGTGGGATATCACATTGCTTTTATTCTGTGGCTTTTAATAGGCTATGCATTTTTACACCACATCTTCTTGGTGTGGTAATTTATCCCCATTTGGTCAGTTGTCCTGAGAGATGCAGTAGTATAAAAGAGAAATAAAAGTATGAATAACAAAATGCAATATAGTTAGCCCTCCACATTTGCATGTTTTACTTGACTGTTCACAGATTTGATTAAATGTTCTCCCTAGAAATCTCTAGATCTTCCAGTGCAATGAGTTTTCAACCTGTTTCCATGTTCTGTCATGGATTTCCTTCACATACTTGACATCCTGTGTTACTTCTCCTCTCCTGTTTCTTTGAAAGACGTTAAATCCCTTCATTTTCCCCCCTGTTCAAGTTCATCTTGTTTATTTCATTTATTTTGTGCATTAGTGTTGTGGCATGAAAGGTCGTGGGTCATTCTTTGCAACATTTTGCCCACTGTTCTGTTCTTTTCTTTTGAACTGATTTTTATTAAGCGTATTGCCTTAGTATGGTGGTTCTCAATCTGTGGGTCCCCATGTGTTTTGGCCTAAAACTTCCAGAAATACCAGCCAGTTTACCACCTGTTAGGATTTCTGGGAGTTGAAGGCCAAAAACATCTGGGACGCACAGGTTCAGAACCACTGTCTTAGTACATGATCTCCCCCTTCCCTCTGGTACTGTGTCCCTTTCCTATATCACTCAGTTAATTTATTATTATTTCTGGTATTTGTACCCCATCTCTTCTCTACCCCCCAAGGGGTCTCAGGACGACTTACAGTACATTACAAGGCCGCTACATCACATTTATAATAATAAAATCACAATCAAATACCTAAACAATCAATTAAAACCAGTACATATAGCATTAATTAAAACAATAAAACAAAATCACAATGTCATCTGTCGCAGTTAACCTCTCCTGATCAGATTTATGAGAAGGCTACCCAATAGATCCCCAAACATGAGAGGTACAACACATCCCTTGCCAGAAGTTCTTCTTCATGAAAGCACAGATTGTAGCACAAGAAGCCGATTATTTTTTCTGATTGCACCATCTCCAAACCCAATTATTCACTTTTAGTATTCTTGTTCTTCTTCATGGCCCAGTCTCCAAGAGGGTTGAAATGATTTAAATAAGGCACCTGTTATCACATAGGTACATATCCATTAATCTTAACTATTGTTTGCAGAAAGCAGTGGGCTTGACTTCTAACTCTTTCCAGTCCTTCTTTCTTGGCTTATTACTTCCTATCACCAGAATGAACTAAATAGTTTAATACTCTACACAGCTATAACGGTTTGATAATGTGTCAAACTGTCATGGAGAGTTGAGTGCTGAGACACTGGGGCCTCATCTGCTATAATACTGCTATAATACAGTTTGAAATTGCATTATATGGTCAGTGTAGACTCATATAATGCAGTGTAGAGCAGTTAACTACATTTAACAAATTTACACTGACCATATAATGCAGGTTCAAACTTTGTTACACAGCTCTTCTGCTATAGTTCAAGGAAAGTATGAAGTGTTATAACAGAACACTCTAAATAATCACAATAACTTATTACCCACCTCTTTTTGTGGCTCGAGGTGTGGTACAACATGGTTAAAACAGCAAGATAAAACAAAACACTATTAAAATACATATAACAAATATACACAAGTATAATGCAGATTAAACTTCACAAGTTAAAATTGACAGGATAAGCCTGCCTAAAGAGATAGGTCTTTAATTCTGACAGCTGATTTAGCTGTCAGAGCAATTCTGGCAGGTCATTCCACAATCTTGGGGTGGCCAATGAAAAGATCCTCTGGGTGATGGCCAGTCGGGTTTTAGCAGGCTGGAGTAGCTGCCTCCAAGAGGACCTGAGTATGCAGGGGTAGATAGTAGGGGAGTAGGTAAATGGGACCCAGACCATGTATGGCTTTAAAGGTCAAAGTCAACAGTTTGAATGTTGCCCAGAAGTTAATTGACAACAAGTGAAGTGACTGCAGTATAGGTGTAATAGGATATCCTGCCATCTTTAGGTCCTCCAATTCTAGGAAAGGGCATATTAGATGAACCTGGAAGGAAGCACATCTGTCCATTGCATCTACATAGGCTGATATATAGAGAGATTGATCTAAGAGCGCTCCTAAGCTGCGAACACAATCTCTCAGGGGGAAGTGTGACCCCCATTCAGAACTGATTGACACACCTCCATTCTCAAGTTAGTATCCTTAATGGCAAGCACTTCTGTCTTGTCTCAATTCAGTTTCAATTCAGTTTTCTTCATCCATCCCATTACCTCCCCCAGGCATTCATTTAGAGGAAACACACTATTCTCAGCTAAGGCTGCTTTTGAAGGATGGAAGAAATATATATGGGTGTGAATGAGAGGTATACACTCAATGTCAGAGAGTGCCAGTAGCAAATTCCAGGATTCCATAGTATTCAGCTATGGCCATTAAAGTGGTGTCAAACTGCATTAATTCTACAGTAGATGCATCCAAAATAGCATGGACACACAGAAATAGAAACTTTGGGATGGAACATAATTCTTCCTATTTTCCACACTCCCTACTCGAGATGAATGGAATTTTAGATGTATCAGAGGCTCTGATTTGTAAACTCTCCAAAAGAGCCTGCAGGAGCATCTCTTCACTCTCTGTTTACCATGGGTAATGGGATGAACACACACATTGCAAGGAGTCATATTTCTTCCAAATGTCTTCCAGTTCTTTTTAAAGGGAAAATGGTATTTCCCTAGTCACACTGAAGCATAACTGAGAAGAATGGTTTTACAGGAACGGATCAAAATGTGTGCGATGTAATAGAACTCACAAAGTTTATCATTACAGAACACTGTAATAGGCTAAGGATGTGAACAATTGTGGGAATAAATAAATGCAACACTTAAAATATGACTTAGCCATATCTCCCAGGTGGGATGTTCATCAGCTTGGGTAGCTGTGATTAGACTGAATCTGTGATTAAACAGAATCTATGATGTCAACACAGAGATGAATATTCATAGTTCTTTCCACTGTTCCTTTGAATTGAAGGTGTGTAAGTCATTATAACGATTACACTACATCCATAGCAGTACTAATATTTAGCAACATTTTTGAGCTGGCATGTTGATGAAAAGTTATTTTAATAGTGTACTATTCTTTAGCCACAATCATGGGAAGCAGTAGTTACTTCTGTTTTTCCTTCTTTGATCTCCTACAGCTGGGGTTGGATAATGTAAATCACTGGATGTGAACTAGACGTGCTATGTGACTCAAATGTGAATGGCAATATTGCACAACTGAATTTGCAATGATATGCACAATCAAGTATAAGTATAAAGCTGTAGCTGAATGAATGTACACACGGAAGAGTACTATGAGGAAGGACAGCAGATGGATATGCATCAAGTGAGAATGTTCATATAAATACACAACTGCACTGCACATGCAACTCCGCTTCCAGTTCTGTAGGATGGGACTCCAGCCCAGTTGCAAGACAGAAATGGAGATATAATGATGACACTGGGAGAAAAAAATGAATCAGACAAGCTGTGATTTCTCTCCTGCTATAACAGCTTGAGGAGCCGAAAAGTAGTGTAATTATCCTGTGTTGCTGCTCTACTTTAGGTTCTTAACATTCACTATAACATTCAATCTATGTTACTGCTTTGAAATGTGATCATTTTGAGTCCCAGGAGCCCCTGGTGATGAAATGGGTTCAACCCTTGTGCCAGCAGGACTGAAGACTGACAGGTCTGAAGTTCGAATCAGGGGAGAGCGCGGATGAGCTACTTCTGTCAGTTTCAGCTCTCCATGCGGGGACATGAGAGAAGCCTCCCACAAGGATGGTAAAACATCAAAACATCTGGGCACCCCCTGGGCAAAGTCCTTGCAGACAGCCAATTCCCTCACACCAGAAGCAACTTGCAGTTTTTCAAGTCTCTCCGAACTAAAAAAAAAAAAAAAGAGAGAGAGAGAGAGTTTCAGTCACCAGCAAGGCTTATTCCCAGCTCCAGGGTAAGATCCTTTCAGTAGAAGTTCACCATTGAATGAGCTATGGGTTGTCATTCATTTAGATTGGTGTTGTCATGAATTTGAGTTATTCACTACTTGGTCCATATTTAAGGATTTTCTCTCTCTGCTCAGCTAGTCTACATCTCTGGTAGTATTTTTTTTTCTTAAGAACAAATATTTCCAGTTTGTATCCCCATATTCAAAATATTTCCAGTTCATATCCCTCCTCCCCCACTAATGTCTTTATATCCTCTCAAGTGGAGATGGGATGAATGCTGTAATATGAACAAACTTTTCCAATAAAATTTTAGAATTATTTAATGTGATCACTCTCATTATGAAAGACAACAATATTAGAGACAGATCCCTTTCCAAGCTGGCCTCACAGTTGCAACCCTTGGAATCCTGTTGCTCACCCTGCTCTTGTTCCCCAAAGAGCTGTGGGTTGGGTACTTGAACCTCAGGGCAATCCCTTATATTTGAACCAGTGGCTGTATTGTCTTGATGGGTTCACTGTGGTATGACCAGCCCCTACAGCAAGTCTAATAAGAGATGGAGATAAAACAAAGAAAGAAGTGGAAGATTCATACAAGGAATATCTATGAACCATTGAATTTTCAATTAACTCTTGAACCCCTAAATCCCTAAAACTATCGTAATAATAATAATACTTTATTTATATTCCACCCTTCTCACCCCAAAGGGGACTCATGGCAGATCACAAGTACACATACATGGCAAACATTCAATGCCATTTGTATAGCCAGTACACAGACAGAACAGAAGGAGGTGTTGTTTCGATGCCATGGACGGATGGGCTCGAGTTCATAGGGGGTGCTGTTGCTCCATCCTCTATGACGAAGAGCCACCAGGACTTCCTCATTCCAGCATTTTCTGATCTTTTTCTTTATGGCGTTATAAAACACCTCCCTCGCTTTTAGCGGTACCTATTTTCTCTAATTACACCTAAAGCTGTTTTCAAACTGCTTAGGGAAACAGTGAGCAGGGCTGATGGTCGGCCACTCATGCCAACCTGAGGCTTTGAACTTGCAACCTTTCAGTTGATAGATCTTATAGTTGCTGATGATTTACCAGATGTGCTAAACCTCCAGCCACATAAACTCTTTCCTGCCTCTTTACCAAATTCTCCCTGTCTCTGTCAAATCCAAACACTATATCTGGGGAATCTATCTTTCACATTTAGGTTTCTACTTATGTTACATTTTCACCTTCAGTCCCCCTTCACAGCATTCTCTGAGCTGTGGTTGGTTGATTGCCTTCTATTTTCTCATTTTCTCATTAAGGTAAAGCTTTGCCTTGTTTGAAGCAAGCGTGACTATATCTTAAATTTCAAAAAATCATTCATACTTGTGTTTTCATATAAAGTTACATAAAATACCAGAACAAAAGAATCAATTCATGGTTTTGGCAACTTAGTTTTTTTTAATCGCAAATTTATAATGCTTTTCTTCTGACTGAGAACCCCAAGTGGCATACAAAAGGCTTAAATTTAATTCTTAGGAGGGTTTGCCTCAAACACAGCTGATGAATCTAGTTAGTTATGTAGGTAGGCAGAAAGATAGATGGATGATGCATTTATTCCATGGGAAGAGCACAGATATTCTCCCATAAGTGGTCATTGTGCCTCAGCTGTATCATGGGCTGGGAATGATGAGAGATGTAGTCTTCTAATCTAGATGGCCCACAGTTTGGACAGTCTGCTTTAAATAAAACTCTAATAGTAACATGATTTTGTTTAGGGGCAAAACAGATTCAAGTCCTTTAGAGTTTTGTCACGTGAGAATCTATGAGGCTTAACAAATTCCTTCTTGTCAACTTCTTTGGAATCTTCAGAGAGAAAGTGCCACCTTTTTGCCTCCCCCTAAATATGTTTTAGCTGTGGAACAGATTGAGAAGGTCTGCAATTAGGTGTGCACAGGTGGCACTATCTTCTGCAGTGTCTTTATTTCAAGCTGAGGCCAAGCAGCTGTGATGTTGCACATACACATATTTACATAGAAGAATATAAACAAGGCTTAGCAAGAGGGCATCTTGCAGAGTTTGGGAAAGGTACTTTTCAGACTCAGAATTTCAGAATCCCCCAGCTAGATCAAAACAAAGGGAATTACAACACAAAATACCCACATATTAAAAATCCAGTTTAAATCCCATGAATAAAAAACCCCACCAACACCCAACTAGATAGTGCTCCACTTCTACCAGCTGGCTTAGATGACAATGGTCTTATTAGATAGAAATGCCTTTAATTGTTGACAGATGGACAAAAAATGGAACACATCTTCTAGTAGAGGGTCCCAAAGCTTAGTGTAGTGGTTTGAGCCTTGGACTACAGGTGTGGAGACTAAAGTTTGAATTCTCCATTTTGCCTTGAAAACCTTGCAGTGAAGTGTTGCCAGAGATCAGGAACAACTTGAGAGTACGCCATACCAACAACCTCTTCCAGCACAGGATCCGGGACGGAGTGAGCTCCCATTGTTAGCCCCAGCTTCTGCCAACCTAGCAGTTTGAAAACATGCAAATGTGAGTAGATCAATAGGTACTGCTTCAATGGGAAGGTAACAGTGCTCCATGCAGTCATGCTGGCCACATGTCCTTGCACGCATCTATGGACAACAACAGCTCTTCAGCTTAGAAATGGAAATGAGCATCACCCCCCAGAATCGGACTCAACTAGACTTAATATCAAGGGAAACCTTTACCTTTACCTTACAGTTAAAAGAGAAATATATTGCTATTTTTTATTTTAAAAAACCTTCTTAAAATATGACATACAGAAGAAATTGCTCTTTTGGGTATATTACTCACCACAATGTTCATTCGAGAAAAGGCTTTCTAAGCCAGCTAATTGTTGGAAACACTGCTAATGATTCCTTACCTTTCTTATTGTATATATTTTGGAGTTGTCCCATAGTAGCTACACTTTTGGAGGAAGCAAACAAAGGAATAAATTACGTTTTGGAAAGTTCTTTGATATTCAAAGGTGAACATGTTCTTTAGAATTATTTACCTGTTTCTTTAAAAAATTCAGATGGGGAATGCCTTTTTTTTTACTGCTGAGAGATTGAGACTTTGTTACTAGAAAGGGCTAGCTAAGAGGTGTGACAAGATGTTCCCCCTTGGGGTCTACCTGGACTCATGGCTTTCATGATCGCATGATCGAAATTGGATCTGGCTCTCTTGGTTTAAGAGATCAACAGGTGGTGCTTGGTGATGTCGCATTTCCTACTAACCATTAGAACAGCTGAATAAAATCCTACATATCTGAGCCATGTGGACTCAGATAACCCAGTTCAAAGCAGATATTATGGGATCTTCTGCCTTGATATTCTGAGATATAGGGCTGTGTGGAAGGACCCTTAGATATTCCAGTTCAATTTTTTTGAGAATAAAATCACCTTGGTATAATTGGAAACAGGTGGAATAAATACATGGAATAAATAAAAATCAAAAGGAGCTACAAGTTTTCTGAGAAAGAAATGGTGGTTATTGTATTGGTTGCTCAGAGTTTTTGTTTTTTTATTTCGTGCCAGGAGCGACTTGAGAAACTTACAGTTGCTCAGAGTGTAGATGTCTCTAACCTATTAGAAACCAAGTTGAAGAGCTTCAGTAGGAACCCTGTCTGTATAGATGAAACAGGGTTGTTGGCAACCTCCTCAATTTGGGGTTGAACTCGAGTTTCTAGACCACTGAACTCTGATTCATGCATCCACATGTCTGCCCATCCACTTATTTTATCCTAATTTGTAACCAAAGTTCTCATGGTTTGGCAGTCCATAAAACACTATTATATAGCTTAAATTGATTACAATGAAGCCAAGTATTACACCAACCAATCTTCCAAAAGGAGGGTATTCAATGCCCAAGGTACCATGATAGAGAAGACCCTTGTTCATGTTCCCATATTGTTGTGTCGCTGACAGTTTTTGCTTAAGTCAACCATATATGGGACGGCTTCAATTGTGGGATCCTTATTGGTTCAAATCCGTAGTGAAGGAGTCCTTAAGAGACTTAATTGTTTGGAAACTTGAGAACAATCATAAAAGTATTTATCAGAGATTTCACAATTTATATTTTGAAAAAAAACCCCTTATACTTCATCATTGCTCTGTAAAAGTTAAGAGATCCATCACCCACATCTTTCACCTCTAGAAGGAGGGAGGTAAAGAAAATTGCTGTAAGGGACAGATCTGTGTTGGAGGAAGGACTTTAGGAAAGAAGCTGTTTAGGAGAAATGAAGAAGAAATGTATTTGTGTGGAGGAGAAGATAACCTTTTATTTTCAGAAATCGGAATACATTTTGGTATTACACTTCCCCCACTGTTAAATGCTATCTAATGACTAATGATTCACCATCCGTTTAGTTGTGACCCTTACTAGAATTGTAAGCTACATCAGGTGAGTGGGGATACGTATTTGAAATGACTCAGACAGGCAATGAGCACATGATTAGTGCCTTCCTCCTCTTTGTCAATATTAGAATGTGGTCATAGCAAATGTAGAGCGAATGTAGGCTTTACCATGTTTCCATAACTACAATAGACAGACAGACAGACATATAGAGATATCAATTTGCTGCAATACCAGTTGCATGCCTTATGACAAAGACTTGTGCTACCCAATCTGTAAAGTCAATAAAAAATAATAGCATGGCCACCACAGATTGCCCTAGCTGTTGCTTCTAAACATTCTTCAAGAGAAGCCCCATGTAGAGTTTGTTATAGAAGACTAATTATGATTTCATTCAAGCCTGAATCACAGTGATTAATTGGTTCCACTCTGAAGCGATTCAGTGGGCACAGAAATCAGAGCTAGTCAAAAGGACGCCCGGCCACGTGCTCCCCCAGGCCGCAGTCTGGTCTTTCAGAGAGAGTGTAATCCCACCCAGAACGGTTTGTAAACCCGGTCACAAGCTGAACTTGCATTTCTTACTAACCATTAGAACATGTGTCTCATCTGGATATTCACCCATGTTCATCCATTCAGGGAGCCCCCGGTGGCACAATGGGTAAAATCCTTGTGCTGGCAGGACTGAAAACTGACAGGCCAGAGTTTCGAATCAAGGGAGAGCATGGATGAGCTCCCTCTGTCAGCTCCAGCTCCCCATGAGGGGACCTGATCGAAGCCGGCCACAAGGATGGTAAAACATCAAAACATCAGGGCATCCCCTGGGCAACAGCCTTGTAGATGGCCAATTATCTCACACTAGAAGCAACTTGCAGTTTCTCAAGTCACTCCTGACACGAAAACGAAAAAGACATTCACTGTATCCAGACAATGACTTGGAACTTCCAGGGCCTCAGTTCTGGAAGAAAGATATTGCTGGATAATATTAGCATACTTTCAAGTCTTGCTTATTGCGTATTGCACCCGCTATTAACTAACTGATTTGGAAATTTTGGGAAGTTCAAAAATATATTTCAGAAAAAATTGGAATTCAATTTCAAATTGAACTATCAGTGCCCCCTACATCCTAAATGAGTTTTGAACCATTTTTGTTTTGGATCAACCAAGCCTACCAGCTAAACCAGGTTTTGTCCCACATTAAGGAAAGTCAGGGAATGGTTTGGAGATTGGCCAAAACTCTGGAGCAGCCATACAGTTTGGACACCATGTGGAACGCATGACTAAGTCTGATAAGGACAGGTCCATCTTCTGTTGCTGCTCATGTGAACTCAGCAGAGGAGAAAGGAGAAGGCTCAAATCTGTGTTCACCACTGCTGGATGGCCACAGAGCTCCCGGCCACCATGAGTACCCACACAATCAGGGAGAAGGATATGCTAACTAATATAATCACTTAAGGTCAAATTTTCAACATGTATATTTTTGGATAATCCATATTAAAGTAATTGGTTTTTGAAATATTTTAAAATAGATTGTAATTAATTTGAGGTATTTGTGAAGCAACTGGAAAGTTTTTAGTTGAATTAATCAAAACAATTCATTCCTTAATATTTACAGACTTTCAGTATATACAGCAAAGGTAATATTGTAGAAAAGATGAAAGGCAGGGAAAGGGACACATCTGGCCTATCCCCATGACTGAACTATTGGTGTTTTCTATTCTAAATACCATCTGAACAACCATGAAATGGAAACTAGGAGCTCTAAAGGGACACATCTTCTACAAATAGCGTGGAGGATACCCACCATACTGAAATAAGCAGACATTCTGGCTTATTTTTAAAAGGAGCATGTTCTATTGCTTTCCCATTCTGCTTTCTCTATTTCATGGCTATTATTTGCTTTGACTGTTTTTTCCCTTTTCTGTTTGTAGAGACCTCTAAAAATACTAGGGAGACAACTTAACACATTACACAAGAAGAGAAAGTGTATCACTCAGAAAAGGTTATGAAATAAGGTGATGACATGGGACAGAGATTTGGATTCTATTTGCACATGCTAAGTTATAACATTGTAGTGGTAAAATAGTTGCTATAATTTACAGAGAACATAGTACATTTCACCATGATTTTGCCCACAGTGACTATGAGTGCATCAACACAACAAAAACAATGCAGTCTGACACAATTTTAATTGTCATTGCCCAATGCCATGGAAGCATGAGAACCATAGTTTTACAAGGTCTTTACAGTGGCAAGGCATATAGGTCCCTCACCAAACTACAAATCCCACGATTTCATGGCATTTATTTATTTAATTATTTCAAATATTTGTACCTCGCCCTTCTCTACCCCCGAAGGGGGACTCAGGGTGGAGCATTGAACTTTGGCAGTTAAAGTGGTGTCAATTTGCATTAATTCTATAGTGTAGAGCAGGCATGGGCAAACTTTCTAACTTGGGGGCCACATGGAGGGCCAGAGCAGGGTGGAGGGGCCAGGAGGGAGGGGGTTCTCCTCAAGTCCCTTCCCCACTCTTTCCTCCCCTTCCTCTTCTTTTTCTGAGGCAGAAAGTAAAGGACAGACAGGAAACATTTGGATCCCAAAAGGGTTGGCCTTGGTCAGGATGGTGGATGGGAGAGAAAAAGTGCAACCATTAGATTCCGTATTGTCTACTCCCGATATAGAATCCAGTGCTGGAAGAGACTCTCAAGGGCCATGCAGTCTAACCCCCTGCCATGCAAGAAGGCACAATCAAAACACTCCCAATAGACAGCCTCTGCGGAACTGCCTCCAGAGAAGGAGACTCCCATCACATTCCAGGCCTCCTTTGCCACTCACCAGGAAATTCTTCCTAATCTTTTCAGTTAAATCTATTTCCCTGATATTTGGACCCATTGCTCCCTTTATACTCTGGTCTCTAGAGCAGCAGAAAGTCAGTTTTTCACCTCCTCCTCAATGGGACACTCTTTGAAATCTTGAAATATGGTTATCATGTTCCCTCTCAATTGTCTCTTCTCCCAGCTAAACTTCCCCCAGGAGGAAAAGAGGAAGGAAAAAGAGAAGGAAAGAAGAAAAGAAGGAAGAGAAAGATGGGTGGAAGGGTGGAAGAGAATGGGAGGGAGAGAAGGAAGGGAGCAGGGAGGAAAGACAAAAGGGTGGAAGGAACGATGGAAGGAGAAACAGGGAGGTAAGGAAGTGAGGAGAAAGAGGGAGAGAGGGAGGAAATGAGGGAAGGAAGGAGAAAGAGGATGGGAAGGGAAGGTGATAAGGAGGAAGGAAAGACAAAAGGGAAGGAAGGCTGAAAGGGTGGAAAGGAAGGAGGGAGGGAAGGAGAAAGAGGGAGGTAAGGAAGGAAGGTGAGGATAGAAGGAGGAAGAAAAGAGAGAAAGAAGGAAGGATAGGATGGTGAGAGAGGGCCCCCCGAGAAAAGAGCCCAAAGGGCCGCATCCAGCCTCTGGGCCTGGGGTTGCCCATACCTAGTGTAGAGCCTACCTGAGCAACCTGTATACCTTCCGAATCCTGGAATAGGAGTGTAGGAGGTTCCACCTTCCCAAGTTTATGATTGGGAGTCTCAATCCCCTGTTTCAGTGATCAAGCAAAATTAGCTCACCTTGTGTTACATGAACTTCCTCGAGAACTATCATTCCAACTGAACAAGCATTAAAATATTACAAAATCGATGGTAGTTGAGCCTTGATAGTTGAACTCTCTTAGGAAAAACTAGGTCACCCTCTGTAAGTGAGCTTTCTCAAGTATTATCAATCCAAATTGAACAAATATAAAATATTTCAAAAGTTATTGTAGTTGAACTCTCTTAGGAGTAGCTTAGGTCTCATGCAATCTGTTCTCAGTATGTTCACATGGGAATAAGCTGCACTGAACAACACTGAGACTGTTCTTGTGTTTGCAAGAACATTGATATCCCTTTGCTTGATACATTTATTATACCATTTAGTCAAGCTTGGAATATTTCAACTATTGCCTTATATTTTGCTTCATATTAACTGCTTTAATTTGTATATTGTTGTTAATATTTCAATAAAGTACCCTGCATTTTGTTTTTTTAGTTCTTCCACACACAAATAGATTGTACTCTCAACACTCAGCAGACACAGATAACACAACCAACAGATGTTCTGTATTCTATGTACCAGTAAAAGAGAGTAGTGCATGGAATCTGACTTCCTGCAGGAACCTCAAGGAAGCATTTGATACAACACACTGGAATGCTAGATGAATGGTCACAGGTGGATTAGTGGTTTTTCTTGGTATGAGGCAGCTTTGTATGTTCGGGTGATAGACTATGACAAGTAGGGTGCCTTTAGCATGGCTCATATCACTCTTTTATGTGCCATGCACACATGAAAGAATCCCTTTATCACACCAGCCCAATAACTGTAAAATGCTAGAGATGGCTATCTTGAAAGGCAAAGATGTCTTGAAACCCCAATTGAAATTCACTTGAAGGTTTCTCTTTCTTGTCAAAAACCTGACAAATCATACCATGGATTTAATTAAAAGCAGCAGGGATAACTACTGTACTGCAGAATGAAGTGATGTTTACTATAGAAATTGATTGCTATCTGTAGAGAATGCATCCCCGAGTCCATTTCTGGAAAGGAATACACAGAGGGATGATAAGGTGTTCTGTTTTTTTAATTAAAAGGTACTTAGAAGGGATTGAAAACATATTTAAGACAATAATGCATGTGAGGGGAGAACCTTAAATGAAACAAATACATTCCTCTCTGATAATGACATGCTAAGGTGTAGTTGAAATACGGACATCCCTTGCAGTACCTCATGATGAATTTTGAAAAAACAAAACAAGATTGTTAAGATTCTTACAAGGTCAATGTAGAGAGGTAGCTATGCAAGAACTCCAGTCATAGAATCAAACAATTGTTGAATTGAAAGGCTATCCAGTCCAATCTACTGGTATCCCCCACTGAAGCACTGTCAATTTTTATTTTTAAACATCTAGCAAGGATGGGTCCATTGCCTTCTGAGGGAGTTTATTTCCCTCTCAACAAACAATCAGAAAAAGAAAAAAAAATCACAAACTTTGGGAAGTTATTACCAGAACTCAAGATCAAACTCTTAACTAGTGATGAGCCCACCCATTTATTTCGTGTTTCCATTTCATACTGTCTGTTTGGATGGCACAAATTGGTACACCCTCTCTGTTACAGAAATATCAGTGAAATAAAAGGAAAGTGGGAGCAGTAACCATTTGGTCACCTGATTTTTGTCCCATTGGTGGCAATGGGTGGGCTTCCCAAACTCCCTTCCCCTCAGCTTTAGAGAGTCTCACCATTTTACTGATCCTCAGGCTCTCTCCAGCATTCATTTGACTTGTTATGGTTGGATAAACCCCTGTCTCTGAATCCGGATAGGCAAAATGCAGTCTGTGTCTCATAGATGCAGTTTTTGCAGCCCTTGGCTTTTTTTCAGGCTCCATTATTTTTTTAACTGCGTAGCAAGCCCCCCCCCCCCTCAGGTACTTTTCAACACACAGTAACTTGGAAAGAGATTCTCTTTAAGAGAGAGAGTGTGGCCTGCAGCCCCAAAGCGCCCATGACTGCTAGGGATTGCAGCGGAGTGCTGAGCACCAAGTGCCTGGTAAGAGGCGCTTGGCACTCTGCTCTGCACTCAGCACCCAGCTGCAATCCCTGGCAGTCATGGTTGCTAGCCATTAAAAAAGATAATGGAGCCTGAAGAAGAGCCAAGGGCTGCAAAAACAGCATCAATGGGCCACAAGCTTCATGTTGCCTATATCGATTCAGAGACGGTTTTATCCCACGAACCCTAACAACTCAAATGAATGCTGAAAGAGAGCCTGAGCATCAGTGAAATGGTGAGACCCTCTAAACCGGAGGGAAAGGGGAGTTTGGGAAGCCCACCGATTGCCACCAATGGGACAAAAATCAGGTGACCAAATGGTTACTGCTCCCACTTTTTTTTTATTTCACTGATATTTCTGTAACAGAGAGGGTGTAGCCCTAAAATGGAGGGGAGGGGGAGTGTGGGAAGCCCTCCCATGTTGGCCAATGGGACCAAAAAAATTGTTCATTCATACGAAAGAACAAAATAGCTCATTCGGAAGCAGCGCTCAAGAATGAAAACGGGGCCAAACAAATGAAACAAACGGAAACAGATAGTGATTCTATACAAAAGCACAATACTACTCTTAACCCTTCTGGTGAAACTATCATCACAATTTGTATTTTTAGCTCAGAATGAATCCTGAACTGCAATTATGCATGCATTTCCAAATGTCTCCTTATCAGAGTTTCCGGAGACTTAAAAACCTGTATTGTTGTTTAGGATTTTTGAAATATTTTTAGATATCTATCAATGGTGTGGCCTTTTTCTGGCTTCCATAAACATGTGTTCTAGAATGGTAAGAGCTGCACCGTTAGGACACAGACGCCGGTGGTCTAACAGAGGTCTAGTTAACCTTTTGCTATCCCTTTATGCCCACAACAGGTAAAATAGACATATTGTCAAAGTGTTCACAAGACATGTGTATTATATGCAGAACTTGGAAAAAAATCCCTTCTTGGACTGCATCTCCCAAAACTCTTGAGTATCAAAACTAATGTTTCCAAATTCTGGCTATATCAGTGAATATATCAAGTTTACACTAACCTGTATCTGCTATGACTTCACGTCTTCAATTACTACAAATTTAATGTGGGGAGGTTTCTATCCCCATGCTACTCAGAAGCCTTAGGTTCTCTGCAAAATTTATGACAGAAACTTTCACCTGTAGCTGTGTCCTTTGGAAAAAAAAAAGCCTCTGACTGCCTCGAGTGTTATTTTAGGGGAAAGGTAGGATTGGAGCTTCCTAAATAAATAACGAGGGACAGAGATATGAACAAAGATATTCCTCTGTGGTAAGCATTATTGAATTGTTGACTGTGCAGGAGATAACAATCCTTGAAAGAAACAATAACAAATTTTTCCCAAGAGTTACCCTGAAAAATAGCGCCCTTTTGCCACACTTCATCTTTGAATGTTGCAACTGGAGTTTTCCCCTTCCTTCATAGTGTGAAATCCCTATATCTGGAATGTCAGACACATTTTCACTTAGGGCCACATCAACCTTATGGTTGCCTTCAAATGGCCATTTGTAATTGTATGACTGTATAGATGTAACCATGTTGCCGTGGCATTGAAAACCTCATAGGCTACATAAAATGATATGGTGGGCTGGATACAGCCTGTGAATTTGACAAGAGTGCTCTATATCAACCAAAAATAAACTTGGAATGGATTAATGTTGCTGAATTTGATTTAAAGATAATGATTATGTTAGGAAAAAAGGAGGTAGCGGTCAAAAATCAGCACCACAGATAGGGTCCAATATCCAAAGATTCAAACCCAGATGGTTACACTTTAAACATTCAATACTGGGGGATCAGCTGATGAATTTATCAGATTTGGTTTCTCTCATGTTTATTTGGTTGTTTGTTGCATTTGTATGCAAATTTTCTCCCATACTGGGACCCAAGGTGACTCCCTTTTTGTGACAGCTTGGTGAGCGCCACCTGCATGGAAAGTCTTGAGTTCTTAAAGGTTTGCATTGTTAAAGTGTGTTTTTGCAGCCTGCACAGTTTGCAAGAGGTTTAGTTGCACTGATTGGTCCTTAGCACCTGCCAATCATAATTAGCAGAGCCCAGTTGAGTTTGTTCCGCCCCTTTTTCCAGGGGTCTGGGGAACAAGCTACTTTTACATTCTAGAGCAGGGGTGCTCACACCTTTTCAGCATGCGAGCTACTCTTAAAGCAACCAAGTCCAAAAGATCTAACTGCCCCCGCCGCAGTGTGCTCCCGCGTGCTCCCACCGCTGCTCGCTCTTGCCACTGCGCATGCGCCTGCTGCTGCTTTCTGCCCACGCAGTGCTTCTTCCACCTGCAGGGCATTGCAGGAAGGAGAAAGCACGAGGTGGGGCACCCAGCCTGTCTCGCCGGCAACAGAGGCTGCACAGCTGCTTCTGGATGAGAGAGGCAGGGTGCTCCCTTCAGAGGCCCCGCCTCGTGCTTTCTTCTTCCTGCAATGCCCCGCAGGCGAAAGAAGCACCTCGAGAGCGGGAGCCAGTAGCAGGAGTAAGCGTGCGCGCTGGGTGTGTGCGCGCATGGCAGGAGCGCCCCATCCGGCTGGTGAGGCCGGAAATCACCTGGAAGAGGGCCGAAGATCTACTAGTAGCTCCCAAGCTACCTAATGAGCACCCCTGTTCTAGAGACTACCAGGACTCCTATAAGGACGTGTTTAAAGGTTTGCCAGACCAGGCCCTTGGTCAGGCCATCCTTCAATTCTAACAAGATGGCCGCTGCTGTGGAGCTCCCTGCGGGTGAGCTCCAGCAGAGCCTAACTAATTTCTTGGATAGGACCGGCTGGTCTCGCCATTCCCTCTCTGGGGGGATGGCGATTGATCGCCAAAACCAGGGGGTCGTCCTGGGAGACCCACAGACTCCCGGCAACCAAGTTTGGCTGGGAAAGATAGCTGGGCCACCACGGATGTCCAAAAGGGCCTAGGATGGATGGGTCGTCCGACCCGTGACGGCCTCCGGTGCTCGGTTCCTGAGGATGCTCGGAAGAGGACCGTTGGGTAGAAGAGCGTCCCTACTGACCCCCTCGAAGGTGGAACACCCAGCGGACTGGAAACCCTTGGCCCCCGAGTCCCCGAGGCCTCAAAGAAGTAGCTCTCCACGGAGACCACGACAAGCGGCCCAGGGCCCCCCCACGGACCAGCTTGACCCCCGGGTGTACGCCGAGCTGCTTGAGGAGTATGCTAAGCTTATGAATCACTTTAATGCCTTCAGGGCCAAATTCTGCGGCCTGATGGAGTGCATGGGGACCCCACAATGCAGCTCCCAACCCGAAGCAAGGACCCCCATCCTGGAGGACCCTCCACGAGCCCTCCCCCCAGACCAGGACTTCTTATGGGACCAATCATGGGACTTTCCCACTAGGACTGCGGTGATGGACCAAGCGAGGCCTTCCCCGGTAGAAGAGCCCCTTCAACCTCCCCTCCTAGTGAAGCCCTGGGGTCATCCCGTGAGGCCGGGAGAGAATCCAACGCCGAAGGGGAAGATGACCCGGCTGCAATGGAGGCTGATGCCCCTAAGACGACATGGCGAGCTGTGGCTCAAGCCGACTCCCAGGCCGGCCACCCACCTCCTCCAGAAGAATCGCCTGAGACATCCGGAGACTCCGCACACCAGCTGCTGGACCCGGAGGGCCCCTCGACGCTGCTGGGCCCGGTGCTCAGTGAACTAGATGTCTCAGCTGTTCTGGCCCCACCTCCAGAGGCTTACCGTCGCCGACGCCGCCCCGGGAAGAGTTGGGGGAGCATCCTCGAGGAAGCGAGGCCCAACATGGCGGTTGACCTTGGAGACGCCCAGCCAGTACATGTGCTGAGGCCCCAAGAAGAACCGCAACCTGGAAGCAGTCAGCAGCCGGAGGTCCCGCCCCTGGAGGACTTCCTGCCTGGCGCTGACCTGATGAACGACCAGCGAGTTCCCCGTAAGAGGAGGAGACGCCACCGGAAGCGGAAGGGCGGCGCCCGAACCATCTCCCAGACCACGGATTGGAGGCCTAGACCAGCCTCCGTCCGCAGGGCCTCCGGAACCGGCCAGACCAGTGAAGGACGACCATCTCGAGATCGGTGCTGGCCCGAAGGTGCACCCCACCAGGACATTCTGGAGCTCCTGCTATAAGCAGTTGAAGCCCCGGGGGCCTCACCGGACCTCCCTAAGAGACTCAAGGGACAATTCGCGGCTGGACCAGGGCCCTTGTCTTAGGCCCCCATGTGGGCGCCCGCGGCCTCTGGTCCCCTCGGATGCTTCTGCACCGGCGCTCCTTCTGGGACACCGGGGAAAAAAGCCAGCATCCCAGAAACCAGGCCTCTACATTCAAACAACAGGATTTCTTCCCACTGAGGGGAAAAAAGCCAGCATCCCAGAAACCAGGCCTCTACATTCAAACAACAGGATTTCTTCCCACTGAGGGGAAAAAGCCAGCATCCCAGAAACCAGGCCTCTACATTCAAACAACAGGATTTCTTCCCACTGAGGGGAAAAAGCCAGCATCCCAGAAACCAGGCCTCTACATTCAAACAACAGGATTTCTTCCCACTGAGGGGAAAAAAGCCAGCAGCCCAGAAACCAGGCCTCTACATTCAAACAACAGGATTTCTTCCCACTGAGGGGAAAAAAGCCAGCATCCCAGAATCCAGGCCTCTACATTCAAACAACAGGATTTCTTCCCACTGAGGGGAAAAAAGCCAGCATCCCAGAAACCAGGCCTCTACATTCAAACAACAGGATTTCTTCCCACTGAGGGGAAAAAAGCCAGCATCCCAGAATCCAGGCCTCTACATTCAAACAACAGGATTTCTTCCCACTGAGGAAAAAAAGCCAGCATCCCAGAATCCAGGCCTCTACATTCAAACAACAGGATTTCTTCCCACTGAGGGGTTAAAATCCAGCATCCCAGAATCCAGGCCTCTACATTCAAACAACAGGATTTCTTCCCACTGAGGGGAAAAAAGCCAGCATCTCAGAAACCAGGCCTCTACATTCAAACAACAGGATTTCTTCCCACTGAGGGGAAAAAATGCACCATCAACATTCCCTCCCCACTTGGCTCTGTGAAAACAAAATGGATTCCTGTATTCTCCTCCCCCTCAGCTTTTAGAAAACGGCTGCCTGCCATGCACCCTTTTAAAGTTACCAATAGCAGACCATAACATTACAGGCCCCAAAATAGAGTTTAGGGCAGGATGGCCCACGAATGAAGGGATGTGCATCCCAATTCACTTCCCAGAAAACATTGTAGCCCCTACAAATCCCCTTCTCCCAGATAGGCCCAAAAGAGGCATCTATCTTCCCTCTTCAACACAGTGTGAGAGAAAGGCAGCTTCTGACAGGATCTTTAGAACAGGCACTCTCACTCTACAAGGTAAGGCCCTACTTCACTCAAAAGACACAAGAGAAAACAATAAATACCTTTCTCTAATGCCTTTTAATGCTTATATAAATAATTCTGGCCCAAAGCCCCCTCACCCAGCCTCATTGGACCTTACTGCTAATTCCATGCAGGCCTTTTCCATTTTTTTTTACTCCTTTCTGTTTTACACCGGTATACTTTCACAGGCCAGGGCGGATATGTGGCAGCCACTTTCACAGGCCAGGGCGGATATGTGGCAGCCAATTTCACAGGCCAGGGCGGATATGTGGCAGCCACTTTCACAGGCCAGGGCGGATATGTGGCAGCCACTTTCACAGGCCAGGGCGGATATGTGGCAGCCACTTTCACAGGCCAGGGCGGATATGTGGCAGCCACTTTGGACCTGCGACCAGCGGGTGATGGACCTGCACCAAACTTGGTACACATAACCCCCCTATGACATGACCCACGTATTATGGGATTTGTAGTACTTTCCAAGACTTTGGTTCCCACAGACCACTGAGGCCACCAAAAAGGACCAATGCAGACCACACTCAGCACACACAGCCCCCATGACCCACTCTACGTCCTGGTGCAGTTCGGAGGAGGGTGGGCCATGGATGATGGGACTTGAAGTGCCTCTACTCACTTCCCAAGTCCGCTGCAACCCTCATCCAATCACTGATCTAGACCAAACTTGCCATACATAACCCCCATGACTGCCTTCACGTCCTGGTGAGGTTTGGGGGAGGACTGACAATGGATGATGGGATTTGTAGTACTTTTACACCCCTCTGTTCCCACAGACCACTGTGGCCCCAACAAACACCGAGGAAGTCCACACTTGGCACACAGAGCCCCAGTGACCCACTCTACATCCTACTGAAGTTTGGAGGGGACAGAACATGGATGATGGGACTTGCAGTACCTTCCTTCACTTCCCAATCCTGCTACAAACCTAATCCAATGACTGATCAACACCAAATCTGGCACACAGAGCCCTCATGACCCACTCTACAGCCTGGTGCAGTTTACTGTGAGACGGACCACGGATGATGGGACTTGAAGTACTGGGACACACAGAGATGATGGGACTTGCACTACCATCAGTAATTTCATGATACCACTGCAACTCCCAATAATGATGGATCAAGACTAAACTTGGCACACAGAGTCCCCATGACCCACTCTACATCCTGCTGCGCTTCTCAAATAACCCGGGCAGGGCCGGGTCCCTAAGCTAGTAAATAAATAAATACCAGTCTGGTTTCCTTGGAATTCAAGCAGAAGGCTCAGCATATCAGGAGGCTGAGTAACTCTGGGGAGTTCCAAGTGCCTCCAAACCAATTGTTTGGCCTCAAGAGGAAGACTTTGTGACTTTGTGACTTCATATTGAAATGCATAGAGGGAAGGAAGGAGGAAGGAGTAATTAACATTGGACAGCTAAGCCTGCTTTAGTTGAACTGACCCTTTCTCCTATGATAGGACAATCAAAGATAAAACTTCCCTATCACAGAGTTTTCTGGTGCTGAGAGTGTATGACTTGCCCAAGGGTACCCAGTGGGTTTCCATGACTTCGCAGGGAATTGAAATATGGTCTCCACAACACTACACTGGCTTTCATACTTTGTTATATAAATAATAAATGAAACAATATGCCTTGATACAAGTCATACATTCAGTACGCATGGTTATCTTCAATTATGTAAGTTCACACTGATTCAGAGCCTTGATGGATAAGACCAAAGCTCTATTTAGTTTAGCATTCTGCTCTCACAGGACCAATATCAGGAGAAAGGCAGGATAAAAATAAAGTATGTAAATAAATAAGCAAACAAATAAATCAACTGTCAATAAGAAACCTGCCAGCAGGACATGGGTACAACCTGTCCACCTTCTGTCCCCCATAATGAAAATATACAGATACCTCTTCTGAAATTGAAGAAAACCTATGGTCATTGTGAGTAGCAGATATTCATAGATGTATCCTCTGTGAATTTCTGCAATACTCTTTTAAAGCTGACTAAATTGAAGGAATGGTGCAGTTGTTTGAGCATTGGACTACAACTCTGGAAACCAGATTTCAAATCCCTATTCAGCCATGTAACTGTCAAAATGATTTTGAGCAAATCACACACTCTCAGCTTCAGAAGAAGGCAATGCCAGAGGAAACCACTTCTGACAAATCTTGCCAAAAAATCCATGTAATATGTCTGTCTTAAGTTCATCATAGGTTGGAAATGACTTGAAGGCACACAGCAATTATATATGTCCCTTCATATTGGTCCAAGATACATCAGAAAACCCTTTATACATTCTGTACATTCCCTATCTGTCCCGCTGCAACCTGGCCACAGTGGTCCAAGCCACAGTCATCTCAAGGCTAGACTACTGTAACGCTCTGTACATTGGCCTTCCTTTGTCGGTGATCCGGAAGCTCAAGCTGGTGCAGAATGCTGCTGCCCGGCTCCTTATGGGGAGTGTTATGAGTACTCACATTACACCCATCCTGCGCGATCTGCACTGGCTACCAGTAGAATGCCGGATCACTTTCAAAGTGTTAGTTCTGACTTTTAAGGCCTTACATGGTCTGGGGCCAGTGTACCTGCGGGACCGCCTCTCCCTATATTATCCCACCAGATCGTTGTGCTCCGAGGACCAGAACCTCTTGGTCATTCCCTCCCCCAAAATCTACCGCTTGACGGCAACCCGTCAGTGGGTCTTCTCAATAGTGGCTCCAATACTCTGGAACTCGCTGCCCGCTGACGTTTGCGCCATACAGGACATCCTTCCATTTCGAAAAGCATGTAAGACCCTGCTTTTCCAGCAGGCTTTTGGAATTGGATGAACTGTAGTCCTTGCTGCAAGTCGCCACTCATTCAATTGCTCTTTTATTCTGTGCTACATTGTGCTTAGTACGTGGCATACTGTGTTTTTAGCTATGTTTTACCGTAGTTTTAATGTTGTCGTTATTATTGTTTATGAATATGTTGTTAGCTGCCCCAAGCCTTTCGGGAAGGGCGGTAAACAAGAAGAATAAATAAATAAATAAATAAGTTATGTGACACATACCTTTGATGACAACATTGGTAACATATACTTTGTAGAAATTATTTTTTTCAATTATAACATAATGTAAATTTCAGTCCCTTCAGACATATAGTATCATAGAATCGTAGAGTTGAAAGAGACCTTGTGGGCCATCCAGTCCAACCCCCTGCCAAGAAGCAGGAAAATTGCATTCAAAGCACCCTGACAGATGGCCACCCAGCCTCTGTTTAAAAGCCTCCAAAGAAGGAGCTTCCACCACACTCCAGGGCAGAGAGTTCCACAGTCAGGAAGTTCTTCCTAATGCTCAGATGAAATATTTTTTTCTATAGTTTGAAGCCATTGTTCTGCATCGTAGTCTGCATGGCAGCAGAAAACAAGCCTCCTTCCTATGACTTCCCCAGACATATTTATACATGGCTATCATGTCTCCTCTCAGCCTTCTCTTCTGCAGGCTAAACATGCTCAGCTCTTTAAGCATATGTTGCTGTTGGTCCAGCATTCCACCACTACTTTTGAGGTAGCGATGTCAGAAGTAAACCATGGCACATGTTTCTCTCTGCCTGTCCCAAATCTCCCAAACTCTTTTAGTTCCAACCTTTCCTTGCTACAGAGTTACCCCACTCTTCTAAGCTCTTTGATATCCATTCTCTTCGACTGGCAACTTGAACTGATACTGCATTGTCTTCCAAGCATGGGCATACTGCAGGTTTTGTTCAGAGGCATTTCAATAGTGGCTGTTTTATTTTTCATTCTCTTTTCCTAATGATCCCTTACATGAAAGTTCCTTTTTTTCATGGCGGTGTTATCATTCTTTCCTCGATATGATCTGACTCTGCAAGATTAGTCTGTGTAGATTTTTTCCTCTTTTTATGTGTACATCACCTAGGTCCAAAAGACAGAATATTCCCAGCTGTACAAAACAGCCTGTGGCAAGTAAGTTAAGAGCTGTCAGTCATACACATGGGTTGCCTGACAAACATATTACACACACAATTCAAGTCTGACCTTATACTCCACCTGAATTTAAATCTACGTGCAGCATTTTGCTTTATAATTCCTAAATAAGCTGTTTGCGCATCAGAATATCAACAGCCTTCTTTTTTCCTGCAGGGATGCAGATTGAACTGCAGACTTCAAATTGCCATAAATGGCGAAGGAGTAAGTGGACTCATAAAATGACTTCATTTCAAAAGTTAGAAGATGCTAGCAAATTGCTGGTCATATTGAGGAAAATACCTGTTGGAAAGCAGTTTTCTACACTCAGAAGGCAAAACGTATCATTTGCAATTACAGGGTCTTTAAAAGTCTTTGTTCTGTTGCAGAAATATACAGGTGGCAATAATCCGGTGGCCCCAGGGCTCAGAATTTTATGGGGAGGTAAACTGGATGGTGCAGAAAGTACCAATAAGGAACTTATTGGTTATTTAAAGTAATTTTGTGTCTACTGGCAAAAAAGCATTTTGTTAAATATAAAATGGTAGAGAGAAGTAATAAGTAGTGTGTTGCAGCATTGGACTATGTTGTGGGAGACCAGCGTTCAAATACTGCTTGGACACAGAAACCCACTGGGTGGCTCTGGACAAGAAAAGCTCTCTCAACCTCAGAGGAAGGCAGTGTCAATACCCCATTGAACAAATGTTACTACAAAAACTTAGTGATAGGTTCATCTTAGGGTTGCTGTAAGTAGGAAATGACTTGAAGGCAAACATATAAAGTAACTATAATGTTTGTAGTTTGGGATTGAGCTCAGAAAGTCAGGCGGGGGGACCACACATAGGTGTGCATGAACAAGAAGTGCTCAAAATATCACTGGTGGGATAATTCCCAGTACTCCAGACTTGCTTTGCATCTTTTCCCTCACCTTTCTGCATTTCTCTATTCTCCACTTTTCCTTTTGTAATACCCAGCCTTTCTTTTTTCACTTTTCACAGGGGATTTGCAGCATGATAATGAGGCAAATAAGGTCAGGAAAAGGTGACCGACAAGCTGTTCAAGGGAGAGAGAATGAACCTTTGCACACCTTCTTGCTGCTATTTTCTGTTAGGTAACAGAGTTTTGCTCTTCGTCTCACCTAATAGAATTGTCCCTTTTGATTGGTATCTTCTGTTCTGCACTTTCCAAGGATCCCATGAAAACCAAATGAAGATGGAAATACATACTTTGTTTTAAAGATAACGCATAGTTTTAAATTTTCTGAAGAGTCTGCCAAAACAACAACAACAAAAAACACAAAGCATACATTTGGCCAAATCCTACTATGGCACAATTCATCATTCAGTTAATTAGATTTGCAACCATTAGTTGCCATCCTTTCTGGCAAGTTCGCACATGTGCAGTATGACACAGAGAAACACTGATGTGCAAAAGGGGACATATAAACAAGCTGAAAGCATGAAAAACACAACAGAAAAGACACAACATGAATTCAGAACTGATCTGACACATCTTCGCTAAAATGTGTGTTTTATTTATTTTGTCACATTTCTCTATTGCCTAGCACCAACTCCCAAAATAAATCTTAAAACTAAGCAGTATAAAAGCATAATGAAGCACGGTAAGAACTTTATAAAATGCAAAAGACCTGTATAAAACCAAAATAAAATTCAGTAGCAGCGCATGATCATAAATGTAGATCATAATGCATTATCTATTTTTTAATGGTTAAAGTACTAGGAAAACAAAAAAAAATCTTATTACTGAGAAAAATAATTTAAGCACACAGCTTATCTATAAAAAATTATTTCTCAGACATAGTATCAGCAGCAATAAGACCTTTTTCTTAATGTTCACCTGCTTCAATTCATTTGGCGAGACATCTCAGGAGACCTTAAGATCTGGCAGGTTCATGTAGGAGCAGATGAGAGTTGAAATGAATTTGCCTTACTGGTGAGTACCAGCACTTTTATTTTGGCAATGAAATGGGCAGGAAAGCAGTATAGATCATTCATCCAAGGTCCTGCTACTTAATGGAGTCTTCTTCATCAAGCGGACCTCCAATGTAGATCACAATGCTATAGGTAAGCAAAGAGTGTATCAAAAGGAGTTAACAAGCTCGCATAAATGTATTGCAAGTAACATAAACAAACCCCCACAATATGTATCAATAGAAAACACTGTATTGGTACACATACGATAGTACTATATACGTAGAGTAATTCAAAACACAAATATTAAAGGCGGAAGCATTCCCTCGTCTTTCACATGAATAAAGTCATATAGCATAGTATAAACAGTCAGAGCAGTTGTGACATGCCATAAGACTGATCAACCTGTGATGCTCCTTGTTTCAGATATCTAGATTACTGTATACAGCGATGCGCCCTGATGAAGCATCTGTTTTCCTGCAAACACGTGAAAACGGCAAAAAAGCCCTGGCGCCTAGGAGAAAATCTGGCCGTTTGGCACTGTCCCGGCTCTCCCCTGATTGTGGGTTCCGCGTTGTTACTTACTGCGCCCCGTAGCACGACAGTTGCTGTCGCAAACCTTATTTCGCTTTCTGGCTCCTCTTCTGGCGAACGCCGACCAGCTGGCCCCCCCATTCGGAACACGGCTGAGCATCTTCACCGCAGTTCCTCGCCGCGGCTTTTTTTCGAGCTGCTTGGCATTGCGGCGGACCCCTCCTTGGACTACCGCCTCTCCAGGACTGCCTCCTGCCACTCACGGAGGTTTGCTTATTGTGTTACAAACACATGTCACAACTGCTCTGACTGTTTATACTATGCTATATGATTTTATTCATGTGAGAGACGAGGGAATGCTTCCGCCTTTAATATTTGTGTTTTGAATTACTCTACGTATATAGTACTATCGTATGTGTACCAATACAGTGTTTTCTATTGATACATATTGCGGGGGTTTGTTTATGTTACTTGCAATACATTTATGCGAGCTTGTTAACTCATTTTGATACACTCTTTGCTTACCTGTTGTTGATAAGCACCCCCCCCTTCCCCTTGTATTCAGATCACAATGCTATAGCCATGGTCAAGGAAGTATCTTGGGGTTTTGGTGGACAGCTCAATGAAGATGTCAACCCAGTGCGCAGCAGCAGCGAAAAAAGCAAATTCTATGCTTGGCATGATCAGGAAGGGAATCGAAAATAGGTCGGCAAATGTTGTATTGCCTCTCTACAAATCTATGGTGAGGCCACATCTGGAGTACTGTGTACAATTCTGGTCTCCGCACCTTAAGAAGGATATAACTGAACTGGAAAAGGTACAAAGAAGGGCAACAAAAATGATCCAAGGGATGGAGCAGCTCCCTTATGAAATCAGGTTGCAACGCCTTGGTCTTTTCAGCCTTGAAAGACGGCGTTTAAGAGGTGACTTGATCGAAGTGTATAAAATCATGCATGGGATAGAAAAGGTGAATAAAGAAAAAATATTTTCTCTGTCACCCAACACTAGGACTAGGGGGCACTCCCTAAAGCTCCAAGGTAGGAAAGTTAGGACTAATAAAGGGAAATATTTCTTCACCCAGAGGGTCATTGGGTTATGGAACTCACTTCCGGAGGAGGTTGTGACAGCTGTCAGCCTGGACAGCTTCAAGGCAGGATTAGACAGATTCATGGATACCAAGGGAATCAGTAGTTACTGAAATGGACATCCAAGTGCCACCTCTGTGTTGATGGAGGCAGGCAGGATTTTCCCCGGGTACTGGTTGTGGGGGGTCAGGAGCAGGTGAGGGTTTTGCCCTCCTTTCTGCTAGAGATCCCTGTGTACAACTAGTGGGCCACTGTGTGACACAGAATGCTGGACTAGATGGGCTGAGGCCCGATTCAGCATGGCTCTTCTTATGTTCTTATGTTCTTATGTTCTTATGTTCTTATGTTCTAAGTATCTCTACCAATTGTTCATACAGTACTTGCATGCAAGGAATCATTTCCATGGAATTCTCCTCTTTATAGGAAAATAGAAAGATCACTAGGGAAAAAATTCTCCCAATAGTCTAACTGATAAATCTTTGGAATATTGAATATTGTCTAAAAATTAAAAATAAAATATAATTCCCCAAAAATTGGGTCAACTTATAAAACAGTAACATCCTCTTCTCTGAGTGGGAGAGTGAAAGATAATAGCATAGTCTGTCTTGGGATAACCTAAAAGAAGCTCTAATTTCATCTTCACTCCCTACAACAGCTTACTTCTGAATGTTTTGAAAGCCTAGGTGGAAAAGCTGGGGTGGTCACTGGTGACTGGCTCCCTGAGATGACATTGGAGCTTTCCCTTCTCTGCAGAATGACTCCTGACTTATCCATGGGTCATGTCAGAATCCATAATTTTGGTCACCAAGCCAACACACAACTTATACATGAGGTTACTTATATATGAATATACATTTTTTATTATGTCAAAAGCAACTTGAGAAACTGCAAGTCGCTTCTGGTGCGAGAGAATTGGCCATCTGCAAAGACGTTGCCCAGGGGACGCCCAGATGTTTTAATGTCCTGCGGGAGGCTTCTTTCATGTCCCTGCATGGGAAGCTGGAGCTGGAACTGACAAACAGGAGCTCATCCTTTCTTGCAGATTCAAACTGCCAACCTTCAGGTCAGCAGTTCAGTCAGCACAAGGGTTTTCTGTTCTGCATAGAAATGCACCTGCTTTTTCATTACAAAAATGGGTTTTCCTGCAAACACCCCCCCCCCAACACACACTATTTTGCACAAGAAACACATTTCATGTACAGAAAACATGTTTGCTACTAAAAGATATATGAGTTTTCTGAAGGAAAAAAGTATAATTTGTGTAAAATAATTGTCCAAAAGACTTCATAAACCTTCATGAATCTTTGCCCATGTACTGTTTTGGTCACAGGGGTTTCAAATTCACAAGTATAGGGAAATCCATCACTTTGTAAAAAAAACATTGCAGTCAACGATATTGTATTTTGTTGATGTTGTTATAATTATACATTCCTTTAATAGTCTGCATTGACCTAAACAGTTTTGGCCAAGCAGCTTTCCCACCTGCTCTCATCTTAAAACCATGAGAATGACTCATTTATTCTATTTTCAAGATGGAAAAATGGAGTCTTTTGCAAAATCTCACTGCCTAGCTTTGGAAGGATTTTATCTGAGCTTTCTTCACCTATTAAGTTTTGTAGTTTAGACAAGTCAGTCTCCACCTATGCCAAAAAGGCTCTGAAGGGTCATTTAAGTGTTTATCTATCTGAGCTCTAACTTTACTTCCATAGGCACATTTTGTGGGAACAAAAGAGAAGACTTTCTCTGTAGCTACTCCTAGACTATGCAAATCCTACTCTAGGGATATTAGGATGCCTCCTCTATGATATCTTTTGGGACAAACGGTGAAAAAAATTATATTTCAGAAAGCCTTTGGGAAGTGATTCTTAACAAGAAAAAAAACTTTTAATGTTCCTGTACTTTTTGTCATTGCTGTTTTAAAGCAATATTTAAAGTAGTTTTAATTTTGTTGTTAATATTTATTTATTTATTTATTTTGGGATTTATTAATCGCCCATCCCAGTTGGCTTTGGCCGTTTTACAGTAAAACACAAACTGAATGCCTGAACATCTAAAAACATCTAAATATCTAACATCTAAAAACACCTAAAAAAACAATTAGCATCTAAAACATCTAAAAACAATTGGGAATCTAACAGTTCTCAGCCGAACACCCTCTCAAATAGCCACGTTTTGCAAGCCGTGTGGAAATCTTTTAGATCACGGATGGCTCTGATGTAAGGAGGAAGGGCGTTCCAAAGTGATGGAGTGATCACTGAGAAAGCTCTGCACCGGGTTGATGTTAGATGGGCTTCCTTAGGGCCTGGGACCTGTAGTAAATTCTGATAGTCTGAGCGAGGTGATCCCCAGGGTCGACATGGAGAGAGGCATTCCCGTAGGTATGCCGGCCCTTGGCCATTTGATACTGTTTTAATCTCACCTTTTGTAGATTTTTAACTATAGCTCTTGTCATTTTCTCTCTTTTGCAAACTCTACTCTGTCCCAATTTGAGGGAAAAAAGATGAGATATAAATAAAGTGATGGAAGGATGAATATTTTGAAGGATGTTCTGCATGTGTGCAAAACAAGATACACAATCCTCCATTGATTGCATTCTCTCTCAAAACATTCTTACTTTACTTCCTTTAAAAGTGTTCTCAGAACTTTAAAAGTGAACGGCTCCGCTCTCCAGAGGTTTGCACTTGTGTTCATTATGAAATGGGCACAGCCTAATAAGGCATTCTTTCCTCTTTGATATGACAGATATTCTCCAAGGAGCCAAGCTCATTTCTGCACAGCATACTACAAGCAACCTGTGGAGGTAAACGACCATTTATCTCCTCTGCATAGTACTCCCTAGCTTACCAAACGAGTTAGATAACCTTAAACTGAACTTTGCCTATGGATCTTAATCTAAGGCTCTGATAGAGTAGTGAATGTTTAATATTCCAGGGTGAGGTTTTTTCTTTTAATTTTGCCCAGCAATTAAACCAAGCAAGACTTTTAGTGAGGTCTTCTCTCAGGAATTCCAAGGGAGAGACTTTGACTAGTTGCACAGATTTTATTATGATTCAAGCGTATTGACTTTTAATTATGTACTGTTTAACAACACAAATAAGTCTGTCATGGCCATCACAAGCTAGTTACTGTGAACCTTCCCTGTTGTGATTTACTTTGTGGGAAGGAGGGGGAAGCTTCCATCACCACCATACCATTTTATGTGAGATGCATAAATATGTAGACGTTTTCTATTCATCTGGAAAAGAATTAAGTTAGGGTTACAGTGCTGCCTCACAACTCCCCGATGTACCATTATTTTTCTAGATGCAAGCATTTATGAACCATCTAGACTAACTCCCTGCTTGTGATAGCTACTAGCCAAAGGGCTAATTGGGAATTCTTCTTCATGGTGATAGAGTCAAGGGTGAGGATAGAATTGCTGCCTTAGATCAAAGAGCGAATTATATAATGGTAGAGGTGGACAGGATCTCAGATTTAATTCAGCTCAACCTGGTGGTGATACAGGAAAGGCCTCCTTGACAGATGACCATCCAGCCTAAGAAGTATATGTTATGACTTTGCCAAATACTACTTCTGTTTGATTCATTGCCATTGGAATTTTTCCAGGAACTTGTAACTGTTCTGACAATATATTGTCCTGGCAATTAATGGTGTCAGTGTTTTGGGACACAAAATTTATTATTTATTTATTTATTATTTATTTATTTCCAACATTTCTACCCTGCTCTTCTCTACCCCCGAGGGGGGGGGGGGGGACTCACAGTGGCCTAACAAAAGGCACAATTTGATGTCAACATAATAAAATACAATATAAAACCAAAAACATACAGCATTAAAATTAAAAGAGGTTATGCTCATTTTTTTGGAAAGAGGTGAAACAATGCTGCAAGATAATGTGAGACCATCAAAAACTTCACAGAGCCACCCTAAACAAACATTGTGGGATGCTGATGGCGGGATTCTGTTGCCTTCATCACAATGTGTGTCTGCTCACCACTCATGAACCACAAGAGTTGTTGACTTCATTTGGTTGGGATGTTTTAAGCCACCCATCTCACAGCCTCGATCTCGCAGCCAGTGACTATCATCTGTTCACTAAATTGAGGAACACCTTGGTGGGAAACACTTTTTTTGATGACATGGCAAAAACAGAAGTGACAAACTGGCTGAAAAAGGCAGTGGGAGACGTCTATGACACAGGCATCATAAAACTTGTCGCACAGATGACAAAATATATTGATAATCAATTTTCTGATAATAAATTATAAAAAATGCTTTTTAAAAAACAATTCTTTGGTATACACATAACTGAAGCAAATTTGCATACTAGTAGGATGGATATGCTTGTTTATTTTTGTATAAAGAATATGTGCATATATATATACTGCAGAGTGGAGTATCTTCAACATTTTTCATGCCATGCTGGAATACATAGTTTGCAGCCTCATACTTGTTATTTTTGAATGTAACAGGAGTAACTAGCCAAGTTCCTCCTTGGGGAAACAGTGAATAGCTTATTACTTGTTTGAAAGCAATGTTTTCAAACTAACTCTTTAAAAAACTGTTTTGTTTTGTTTCATTTCCAAAGGAGGCCAGCATCATCAACAGTGACCCCCCTTAGGATGCAATTGAACCCCATGCTTGGTCCACGGCAGGTGCAGATGCTAGACCTGGCAACCCTTACAACATGACTGTTGTATACTCTTCGTTTCCATCTTCCAGCCTAAACCCATCTTTTCTCACAAAGCTATGACTGTGAGCTATTAGATCATCATGTTTTCCCCTTAATCCAGAGCAAGTTCTGAATTCCCTGGAAAGAAAATTACTGCTGGCAGATATCCTCTGTGGGAAGTCCCCCTCGGGGTCAAGAAAGGCAGGATATAAATAAATAAATGAACTGTAAGCTCATCTCCCTCAGAAAGCAGGAGCCTCTTTATCGGTGGCTTCTTCCCAGCTTCTGCTGGAGTGTGGTTTCTTTCCTAAATTCCCCTCACACATATTATGATAACAACAACTTGAGAGCTCTCCCTAAGAATAATTTAGGAACATATGCAACATAAAAGTATAATGACGATGCTATTCACATCCAAAACCACAGGCTGAGCTACTTTCCACTTGCTTTATTTGCTAATTAATCTGTGGCATCTTCCCAGAGTTTGTTTTAAAGAGTCTAATTTATATACACAGAAATATACACACATATGCATACCGAAGAGTAGCTCTGAGTATATGGCATATGCTTACAGTGCAGGCCTGGAATTGGTTTCCATTTGTATTCTGGGTATGTGCACAGCTTGGCTTTGCCTGTGAAATGGTGTTTGAAAAGCAGCTGCTACGGCTGCTATAAGCACATCGGTGCAACAAAAGGAAGCCTAGGATGCAAACTTGGATTAACTACAAAAGCAAGAAGGAAAACTGCTGGAGTGGGATTTGGAAAACATGCCGGATTGGTTTGTGCTATTCACTGTTCAGTTTTGCCTAAAGCATAATTCAAAGTGAATGCAGAGGGCAAGGCATCTGGAGGAAGTTAAAAGACAATCACTAGAGGTCACTGGTCTCAGCTTGTGTTTACAACACAAATAACACCCTGGCTTTATCTTTCTAAACAGGGGAAGCTCTCATTTTATATTGATTAGTAATAACCAACCATTTTTTAAAAATTTCTGTTTCCGGTTGCTGCTGCTGCTAGCTACCATCAACTTGACTTTGACATATGGGCACCCTGTGAATGAGACCACCAGTTCTCCCTGTTGTCAACAGTCCTATTCAGGTCTAGAAAACTCTGGGTCACAGGCTCCTTGATTGAGTCTATGCAACTATAATGAGGTTTCCTCTGTTTATACTGCCTTCTACCTTGGAAAGCATTGTTGTCTTTTCTAGTAAGTAATGTTTTCTTGTGATATTTCTAAAATACAGTCATATTGGTTTAGTCATTTTAGCTTTTATGAAGTGTTCAGGCTTGATTTGCTCTAGGACCCATTGTTTTTGGTTAATTATTTATTTACTTCTACATTAGTATGCTGCCCTTCTCAACCCCGAAAGGGACTCAGTGCAGTCTCACAGATAGGCAGCAATTAGATGCTATAAAACATACAAACAGTAAAATAACATATACATTAAAACTAGAGTTAAAACATATCAACATTAAAACACATTAAAACAATGCAATTTAGAATCATAGTAAAAAAAGCCGTTCCAGTTGTTACTGCACAAATTTTCCATAGAGCCCACAATATCCATAGAACGCTTTTCTGGCACCACATTTTTAAGGGGGGTGATTTTTTTCCTACCAGTTTTCGTCACTATTCAGCTTTTACAACAGACATAGAAAATGATAGCATGATGGCATTGACAAATCTTGCTATGGTATTCTATGATATATCTTCACACTTCAGGGTATTGTCTAATTCCTTCGTATCAGCCCTTCCAAGTCCCATCTTCTTATTTAATTACTGTAATCTCCATTTTGATGAATGGCTGAGCCAAGATATTGAAATCCTTGAACTGGGATAGATCTTGAGCAGGGGTGCTCATTACGGTGATCGGGAGCACCTAGGTGATCTTTGGCCCTCTTCCAGGTGATCTTTGGGCCTCACCAGCCAGATGGCGCGCTCTTGCCATACGCACGCACGTGCGCTCCCGCCGCTGCCTTCACGGGGCTTCTTTTGCCAAAATGAGGCTTTAGTGGGCGGGCCCTGGCGCTCGTCTTGCCACACACGGTGTGGTGACATGACCGCCCATTGGTTGCTGCTGGGGGGGGGAGCAAGGCGAAGGCACACGCACGGATAGGATGCGAGGCTGTGGGAGGGACTGCCACCAGTGGGGGGGGGGGTCCTCCTTCCTGCCAGCCATCCACTTGGGCGTCCTTTCTGAGTGATACCCTCGAAAGGAAGGAAGGGTGCCCCCCCCCCCCGCTGCATCTGTCACTTTGGGGAAGCACCTCTTCCACTCTTCCTTCTCCTGCCCAGGTAAGCAAGTCTCGAGGGAGGAGGGAGGGGGGGAGGCTGCCGTGGGGAGGTTCCAGCCTCACGTGGGTCCCTCTGTCGGTTGAGTTTCCTGGCCCAGGCAGCAGCCAGGCGGCCCCTCTTCCCAGCCCTGCGCCTTCTGAGCCGCCGCCGAAGCCATATCTGGCCGGAGCGCTGGCGGGTGCGCCTATAAATACCCTCCTGCTGCGTGCGTGGGAGGGGCCTGCTGTGCATGCAAGAAGCAGGACGTGATGGGGACTTCCTGCTTCGCCAAAGCATGCAGCAGGAAGGAGGAAGGCAATGAAGATATTAAGAGAGAGCTCACACGCAGGCAAGGAGGATCCCCTTCCTGTGTGCGCGCGGTGGCAAGTTTGTGGGCAGGCAAGAAAGAAGCCCCGCGTGGACGGAAGGCTGCAGTAGGAGCGTGCGCGTGTGCATGCGCGCGCGCTCACATGCACAACTGGTGATCTTTTCAACTTGATTGTTCATATAGTAGCTCGCCTGATGAAAAAGTGTGGGCACCCCTGATCTTGAGGTATTTATATGTCTTCATCATCTGTTTTCAAATTATGTCAATCATCTGGCTAAACTGTAGGAAACAAAGGGTGGTAATAAATGGACATTTCTCTGGGTGGAAAGAGGTGAGAAGTGGCGTACCCCAAGGTTCAGTTTTGGGTCCGTTACTTTTTAATTTATTCATTAATGATCTGGATGTAGGAGTGAATTCTGAGGTAGCAAAGTTTGCAGACGACACTCAATTGTTCAGGGTAGTTAAAAATGAAACTGACTGTAAAGAGCTCCAGAAAGATCTCTTGAAATTGAGTGAATGGGCAACAAAGTGGCAAATGCATTTTAACCTAAACAAGTGTAAAGTCATGCACATTGGGGCAAAGAACCCCAACTACACCTACCAATTGATGGGGTCAAAGCTTTCCGAGACAAACCAGGAAAGGGATCTTGGGGTTTTGGTGGACAGCTCAATGAAGATGTCAACCCGGTGCGCAGCAGCAGTGAAAAAAGCAAATTCTATGCTAGGCAAAATAGGTCAGCAAATGTTGTATTACCTCTCTACAAATCTATGGTAAGGCCACATTTGGAGTACTGTGTACAATTCTGGTCTCCGCACCTTAAGAAGGATATAACGGAACTGGAAAAGGTACAGAAAAGGGCAACAAGAATGATCCAAGGGATGGAGCGGCTCCCTTATGAAACCAGGTTGCAACGCCTTGGTCTTTTCAGCCTTGAAAGACGGCGTTTAAGAGGTGACTTGATCGAAGTGTATAAAATCATGCATGGGATAGAAAAGGTGAATAAAGAAAAATTATTTTCTTTGTCACAAAACACTAGGACTAGAGGGCACTCCCTGAAGCTCCAAGGTAGGAAAATTAGGACTGATAAAGGGAAATATTTCTTCACCCAGAGGGTCATTGGGTTTTGGAATTTACTTCCAGAAGAGGTTGTGACAGCTGTCAGCCTGAACAACTTCAAGGCAGGATTAGACAGATTCATGGATACCAAGTGTATCGGTAGTTACTGAAAAGGACATTCAAGTGCCACCTCGGAGTTGGTTGAGGTAGGCAGGATTTCCCTGAGTACTGGTTGTGGGGGGTCGGGAGCAGGTTAGGGTTTTGCCCTCCCTTCTGCTCGAGATCCCCGTGTACAACTGGTGATACAGAATGCTGGACTAGATGGGCTGAGGTCCGATTCAGCATGGCTCTTCTTATGTTCTTATGTTCTTATCTGTGGCCATTATTTTTGGGTTTTTTTAATACACACCTGTCTTTGTACTTTCTTCCTTGATCTTTTTTCTGCAATTGTTTCAAGGCTATCTTTTACTAGTAGCATAATGTCATCTACATATCTTACACTGAGTCCATGTACATGGGTGAAATGCGGCAAGCAGGGGGTGAATGGGCTCTGCCATCAACAAAATGCATGGAGCTGAGTTGTAGTTTTACAAGATCTTTAGCCTTCTCTGGCAAAAAAATGCTGGTGCCTCACCAAACTAAAGATTCCAGGATCCCATGGCATTGGCAGTTGAAGTGATGTGGCGTCAGACTGTATTTGTTCCACAGTATAGATGCACTTCTGAAGGGAAATGCTGGCTACCATCCAAAGGTTTGATGGATAATACTTCAAAAAAGTTCTATAAAGCCCTATATAGCTTGGGACAAGGCTGTTTAAAGTGACAGATCATTCTACATGAGCCAGTTGGATTTCGAAGGTCTTCTCAGATTGATCCCAGACTTTGAAACTTCCTCCCTAGGTAAAAGTAAGATGGACCCCCCAAATCTAATATTGCTGACATGCAGACTTCCTTTTTCTGTCAGATTTTATGAGCTGACTGCGAAGGGCTTTTGATGTTCTGCTGGTTTGTTGATTTTGTATATTCTGCCTTTTAATGAATTTTTAAAGTTTTTTACTCTATAGATTAATTGTCTGCTCTGGGACCCCTCACAGTTACTAAAAGACGATCTCATACAATAGCATAGTAAAAGACTGTCTCTTGTTTGTTTTTGTTTTTTTGATTTTGTAAAATATTTGTATGCTATGGATGTTTTTTTTCTTGTCAGGAGTGACTTGAGAAACTACAAGTCACTTCTGGTGTGAGAGAATTGGCCATCTGCAAGGACGTTGCCCAGGGGATGCCCGGATGTTTGATGTTTTACCATCATGTGGCAGGCTTCTCTCATATCCCCGCATGGGAATCTAGAGCTCGACAGATGGGAGCTTATCACGCTCCCCAGATTCGAACCACCAACCTTTCAGTTGACCAGTTCAGCTGGCACAAGGGTTTAATCCATTACACCACCTATGTATGGTTAAATCTATGGATACTGAGTCTGTGGATATGCAAAGCCAACTGTACATAATTGTATATACCAGTATGTATTTTTGTATGGGTTTAATATTTCCTAGTTTCAAGCATTGGTCAGCTGCCTGAGTCCCATGAGTAGGAAAAGGAGGAATACAAATGAATAAAACCACCCCCAGTCTCACCGCCATCACTTTCTAGGAGCAGAAGGATATTAAAACAAACAATCTCAGCTATATTGTCAAAAACAAAAAGGTTTTCTGAGAAATTTCTATCCAGCTCTCTGCTTCCAGACAATAAATTAAAATAAGAATAGCCATCTTCGGCCTCCTCTTCAAGAAGATGACACCAACACCATTCCTTTCATACTCAACTTGACAGTCTGGTATTTATCAGCATGCAAGTAAATTGAAGCCATCCACAGATAGGAGTTGGGAAGCTGCACATACAGGGGATTCTCCAAGTATGTAAGAAAATCTTAGTTTGCAAATGAAAAGAAATGCTTGGAAAAAGTAACAACTTCTTATGCTAAAGAACCCTATTGTGAAATTAATGGCAGGACACGGGAGGCCAGAACTGAGTCCAATGGCTGTGGGCCTGCAGTTGAACTACCATATGCCCCAAATGATGCTGCCTGTCCCAAATAGGGCAGCCACCTGAGAGGTAATCTCTCAATTATGTCCATGCCAAGGAGTGAATTAAGATCTACATTTGCTCTACAGCAGGTGTAATTTAGCATAGCTCTCTGTAGTTTTCGGCACTGTAGCCACACGTGTTTGCTCAACTGAGCATTCACCCTGTTGTCATCCTTGCTGATAGCAGAAGCAGCCAGCAATGAGGAAACGTGTTATAAATGCAGATTGTTACTAGGGACAAATAATATCCTCATCACCTGCAAATATATTTTTGTGCATTTGCATGATGAAACAGATGGTAAAGCATATCAAATCTGGTTTGACTATTCTTCTTTTACAGAAGCATGGAGACTCTTTTGGCTTCTCTTTTCTTTAGGTTGTCTTTGTGCTTCCACCTAGGGATGATAAATATTTTTATATTAAGCAAGCTGCTGTTGGAAATCTTCGGAGTATCTTCTTATAAATAACAAGTTACCAGCAGTATTTGCCTTTTTTCCAAGAATTAAGCTATAAACTCATTAGCTTAAAATTATAATATAGCAGGTATAAAGTCACTCTTTAGTTGCATAACTGTAACTTCAGAATTACTTTTAAAATTGAAGGAGGGTGGACTGCCTAAATAGCGAAGGAAGCTTATTGCATGATTCAAGTGGTGGCTTATAGTGTGTTTTATGCCACTGTGTTATGGTGCAGTGTTGTGAGTTTTCAAACATGAACAACATGAATGGTGGTAGTGTATTTTGTGCCACAGATAAGTGACCTTTAAAAAATACTCTTACTCATTAAAGGGTTAATATTTAAAAGTTGTAATTATAAAGTTAACTAATTGGCCTTGGAAATGTAACTAGAATAACTTACTTCTATAGAGCCATTGGCCAATCTCTGGTCAGGAAAGAAAAACTACTCTAAATGCAGTGTCTCGATGCCTGAGGTCACAGTCAGGGGAAGGGGAAAATTACTTTTCTCATTCCATTTCCATTTTATCAGCTTAGGTAGGGAACACTTCGACAGTCATGATGTCTACTTAGAAATCCCCACCTTACTTCTGGTAGTTTATTACTAACTAAATGTGCATAGGTTGTATTACACAGCACACAGATTAGGCTGCTTTGTAATAGGTAAACAATATTTTCAAATGCCAGGTTTTGTTCCTGTACAAACCAACTATATTTCTGATACCAGAATGACATTTTGCTTGTTTTGATTTATTTCTAGGAAACTTCTGGTATGACTGAAAACATTTTATTCCCACTCCGCAGGTGGGTTTCTTTTTAACCCCGTAGAATCTGAAATGAAATGGATTGATTCTTTCCTTGTGTATTCATAGTATTTTGGAACAAGTAAAAATGGCTGCTGTGATGTAAATACGATTTTTATTTCTAGGACACAGATTCAGCAGAAAGCAAATAAAGAAATGGGAAGGTTAACACTAAAACAAAAGGATCCTAATACTTAACTAGAGTATGTTGCTAAATCACTTTTAAAGTAAAATAACTAATGGTTCGGGCCCAGCCTACTTGAGGGATTGCATCTCCTCCTATCAGCCTATATGAGCCCTGTGATCATTAGAAGAGGCCCTCCTCTCAGTCCCACCACCGCCACAAGTACAGTTGGTGGAAAGGAGAGAGAGGACCTTTTGGGTGGTGGCCCAGTGACTCTGGAACTCCCTTGCCAAAGAGTTGTGTTTGGCCCCTACATTATTGCGGCAGCAGTGTGAACAAGTCCTTTAGTGGCACAGCCTGAGAAGAAGGGAGGGGGAAGGAGGAAGAGGGCAGAGGAGGGTGGAGGGAGGACATGCAGAGGAGGAGTGCCAGGCCCACTGGGCTGCCCCCACCACTCTCCCCACTCTCCTTTCAATGCCCTTCTCCAACTCTTCCCACATAGCTACTTGCAGGTAGCTAGGCGAGAGGAAGGAAGCAAGGCGACTTGATCATTGGAGAAGTTGGAGAAGAGCTTTGAAAGTAGACCAGAGAGAGCGGTGTGGACAGCCCAGCAGGCCTAGCGCTCCTCTTCCCCTTGCCCTCCCTCTGCCCTCCTCCTCTGCCCTCTTCCTCCTCCTCCACAGGCCATGCCACTAAAGGACTTGTCCCCACTGCCGCTCTCCCTGCTCTACTTTCAAGGCCCTCCAAATCCTCCTATTTCGCTATTTGTAGGCAGCCAGGAGAGAGAGGAAGGAAGCAAGGCCATCTGAGCAACTGGCAGAAGCCTCTAAAGGCCACCAGGCACACCTAGGCCCAAGGAAGAGCCTCTGGACTATGATTCCCAGCAACCCCGGGCAGCATGACTTAGACATGCCCGCTGAGGCATTTTTGATGCCTCCCATTATTATACCCAGTGTATAAGACCCCCCCCCCCAACTTTTCATAAGATTTTCTAGGGTTAGAAAGTCGTCTTATAACCCGGAAAATACGGAAATGGATTCAGCATCCTTATCCAGAATGTTCATATCTATAATAATTCTAAATTCTAAATTGTCCACATGAGCAGCTAAGATTGCTGCAAACCAAGTTCAAATTACAAATGTAGTTTTTTCTCAACTCAGTAAAAGGGAAGAGGAGAGAAGGTGTAAAATGTTGTTCTTCCCTGTGTGCTCAAATGCATTTAAAAGCCCCACCATGCTTCTGCATACTTCTTCTCCAGTAACTTTTGTAATCTTGGCCACAGCCTGATATCTAGCATATATATGTCCCACTTTTCATTTATGGGCACATTTACACTGACCATTTAGGTAAGTATTGAACCAGCATAGAATAAAGCGGTTTTGGTGTGCATAGTATTAGATTGGTAACCTGGAACCAGTTTGGGGACTGGATGGTACTTATACCCACTGCAGAGGCTGGCCTTTAATCAGTCCCAGGATGCTCAGTATCTGCAGCTTGAATGCCATGGAAAATGCAGTTTTTATCCAACTTCCCCCATCAGAATGTGCATGTTTGGATCAGCGGAGCACTGCTGGTGTCCACAGAGTGATTTACATTCCTCATAGTCGCTTTTGCCATGCAATGTGGTTTATTGATACAGACTAAGGGTTCTATTTTGGATTATTTCCCAACTTCGCTTTTTCTGGTGTAAAGGGCTTAGAGTGTGCTACAATGCACATTTGTGGCTTGCATTATGTAAACACTGCCCTTTCAAGCTGACTTCGAACTGAATTATACAATCTGTGTAGATGTGACTTATGAAATGTTGTGAAGAAATCAAAGTGCTTTACAAGTTGCAAAGCAATCATTCCTTGAAATGGAGGGGATTCAGAGGCTCATTGGGGGGAAAGTGGAATATAAAGGCAATCAATGAACAGTAAATATTCTTCCTGTTCCATGCCGTTTCTCCTTGTAGAGTTTCCTGTTTCTCAGACTTCAACACTTCTAAAGCTGTAATAGGAGTGAACAGAATACCCAGTGTGGACAGATCTCTTCCACTTGTTCATTTGGGTTTTTGCTGCTTCTCCTCAAACACAGGAACAAAAGTGGTTTCTTTTCTGTATCTCCTGTGCTAGCAGGATTGTCCTCTAAGAAGGGATAACAACAACAACAACAACAACAACAACTGCAAAGACTCTGGCATAAGCCAGTAAAGGTGGTCCCAGTGGTTATTGGCACACTGGGTGTAGTACCAAAGACCTTGGCCTGCACTTAAACACAATCGGCACTGATGAAATTACCATCTGTCAGCTGCAAAAGGCCACACTACTGGGATCTGCACGCATTATTCGCTGATACATCACACAGTCCTAGATACTTGGGAAGTGTCCGACGTGTGATCCAATACAACAGCCAGATGAGTGACCTTGTTTGCTGTGTACTAATCTTTTGTGTTTCAGATAACAACTTTATTCTTATACACCACCACTGTCTCCCCAAAGGGACTCGGGGCAGCTTACATATGGGACAGAAAGTCCAACAGACAAAAAAACAAAACAATCCATTAAAATTAAAAAAACACCATTAAAATAAGAGCATCGTAAAATACGACAAACTTGATAAAACACAGTTAAACATTAAAGAATAAAACTGCAGCATTGAAGCTCCATCAGACAATGTTCAACAAAAAGCCAATGACCAGAATCACTAAAATGGGCATGACCAGGCTACAAAAGAGTTGTGCAAGGAATAGCGCAAAACAGCGTACCATAGGGCTGGGAAATTGGATGAGGTGCAGAGAACAGAGTACTATCTGGTGATCTAAGGACTGGGAATTTATAACTAGAGACTAGCCATTCACAAATGCTTGCTGGAACATCCAGGTTTTCAGATTCCTGCGAAAGGAGGGCAGTGTGGGGGCTTGCCTAATCTCCCTGAGGAGGGTGTTCCAAAGTCAGGTCACCACCAAGAAGGCTTTCTTCTTCATCCCCACCAGCCATGCCTGTGATGGTGATGGAAGTGCGAGGGGCCCCGGGTGGATCTTAGAGCCAGTGCCAGTTCATAGGGGAAGATGTGATCATGTGGTCATGAAGATAGACGGGGCCTGAACCGTGTAGTTCTTTGTAGGTCATAACTTGCACCTTGAATTGGGACCAGAAACTTATCGGCAGCCAGTGGAGCTGCTTTAATGGGGACATTGTGTGCTATGGGACAAGTTTTGCAATATTAAGATAAAATAACTAAATGTTTGGAGCTAACTTGAAAAGACACAACTAACTAGAAAAGACAACAATGCCTGGTAAAATTGCAGTAGGAAAAGATGAAGATCACATGCCAGATGGATACACTCAATCTGAAAGTAACAACGGTGTGTCTGCAAGACCTGAGCAGGGTTGTTAATGACGTGGAAATCACTCGTGCATAGGATCACCAAAAGTCAAAATTAACTTGATGGCAGTTAACAATATAATAATATAATATAAAATAACGTAGCTCACAGTGATCTTCAAGCGAGAAGAACCAGAAGGATGCTTGTCTTTTGTCTTCTTGACCTTCTATATATTTATTTCTCTATGTCAAAGCAATCTTCTTGCCACTTTCACTACTGCCATTAAGCCACTGTGAAGAGCTGGAACAATAGCAAATTAGAAGCACAACAAAGATTTCTTAATTTTCTATATTGATTTTTGTTTCCCAAGCATTCTGTTCATTAGCTCCCTCTTTCTCTCTGCCCCACAATCCGCAATCATCGTGCAGTCTGCCCTGATGAATACCAAGCCCTCTCATTCGTCAGCATTGCCAAAAGCAAGGGCTTAGTTAGTGAGGAAATATTAATGCATAATACATAGATCCGTGTGATCATTATAAAGCTAAAATAGCTGTTCAGAAAATACCTTTATTGTGAAAAATGATCCGGTTATCTTCACTGGCTATTTGTGGCAATAGGTTTTAAGTCAGATAAATTGGTCGCCAGAAATATGACATTTAAAAAGCCGGAAAGTACACTACACTTTCCCTCCACCCCACCTGATAACATCGTATCTTCTTGTAATTCTGCTAGCAATTTTGCTTTAGCACAAAGCAATTCCTCTATGTTTGGGCAGCTCTGTTAGAACATTGCAACTGGTGCCAAAAAGGTTCAGATGTAAGTGGCGCCAAGAAGAAGGCAAAATGTAATAAATAGCAGAGGAGTCCCCAGTTTCATGGATTTGATCAACTGTCTGGGATTCATATCATGGCACGCACATACATAATTTGCTTCTTGTTGGGTTAAATCTTAAGGTTACAGAGAGCATGTTTTCTTGTATAAAACATGTTACAAAAATGTATGAGGTTTCTCCAGCTCTGAAACAATAAAACAAACAAATGGATTTCTTGGACCATGGAGCAGTTCTATAGGCATTGGCAAGATGATGATATTCTCTGACAAAAGTTTCCTTATTTCTGAAGATGGATGAAGGGGCATATTTGTAATGTTCTTCATGATTGCTTGGCCACCATTACTCATAATAATACAGATCAATCCTGCTTATGTCAAGGGTCCCATATACCTTTTGCAAAGCAGCATTCCTAGATACTAGAGCCCCCGGCAGTGCAGCGGGTTAAAATGCTGAACTGCTGAACATTCTGACCGAAAGGTTGGTGGTTCAAATCCAGGGAGCGGGGTGAGCTCCCGCTTTTAGCCCCAGCTTCTGCCAACCTAGCAGTTTGAAAACATGCAAATGTGAGAAGATCAAAAGGTACTGCTACTGCTAGAAGGTAATGGTGCTCCATGCAGTCATGCTGGCCACATGACCTTGGAGGCATCTACGGACAATGCTGACTCTTCAGCTTACAAATGGAGATGAGCACCAGAATTGGACATGACTAGACTTAATCTTTTATTCCTAGATATGAAAGGCATGCGCTGATGCCAGGCTACTTGCTGCTATCAAACCACCACCACAACTGAAGAAATAATATTCATGGCCTATCAATGCTGGGAAAGAAGGACTTGATACACATTATATGATTCAATGCAGTTAAACTGAATTATATGTCTACACTGACCATATCATGCAGTTTTGGTGTAGATGGGACCTCTGATGTCCATCTTTTCAATAAAGGGATCTGGTTCCAAGCTGAACAGTATTTGGACACTGCAACCCGTTCAGCATGTTATCAGCCACATGGAAAATATTCCTTCAACATTATATCATAAATGTTCAGTTTTGTTCTGGATTAATTCAAAATGTTTTATATTACATTTATAATTTTGATTATGTAATGAGATTCAGCTGATGTACAGTTTTTATTTTTTAAATGCTAAAGCACAATATAATAATTATAATGAAATTAATAAACCTTTTTATCTTCTTATTGGCACTGGAAAATGAGCTTATCACACAAGTAAATGACTGTGGTATGATCTGAGCCAATTGACAGATTTTCCTATCAATCATAGGATCAGTTTATCATCGAGAGGTGGCAGGCCAGCAATAGGATTTTTTGCTGGTTGGCCACCTTTGTACAATAAAGTCTCCAGGTGAAAAGTAAAAACATGGTTGCTCATTAAAATTTTGGGCCTAATTTATGTTTCTATCTGTTTTAGTGGTGACGCAGCAGGTTAAACCACTGAGCTGCTGAACTTGCTGACCAAAAGGTCAGTGGTTTGAATCCGGGAAGAGGGGTGAGCTTCTGCTTTTAGCCTTAGCTTCTTCCAACCTAGCAGTTTGAAAACATGCAAATGTGAGGAGATCAATAGGTACTGCTCCAGCAGGAAGGTAACATTGCCCCAGGCAGTCATGCTGGCCACATGACCTTGGAAGTGTCTATGGACAATGCTGGCTCTTCAGCCTAGAAATAGAGATGACCCCCCGGCCCAGGTCGGTCATGACTAGACTTAATGTCTTGTTATATCTATTTTAGTTTAATATGTTTTTAACGTTTGCTATATTGCTGTGTCTTTAACTGTTGATATTGAATTTATATATTTTAATTGTAAGTTGTTCTGAAATATTTTTTTAAAATTCTGGAAAGAACAATTGAGTATCTCAATAGCCCTGGAAAGCAAAGTATAAGCTACCCAACCCTATGCAGGCTCTGCCCATTTCCACAGCCATGCAACTCTATTAGTCCAAAGTACTTGGAGTCTAGCTAAACACTGATTTCACAAACTATAGTCTCACAGCACTTAGTGTACACATCCAGCTTACATTAATATTTGCTATTGAACACATTGCCAGTAAAAATGATTGGAAATGGATCCTAAGGCCTCTGCAATTCACAAGTGAAGGCCACTGAATCCATCAGATTTTCCAGCCAATAGGAGAAATGAAACAACGAAGGAGTGAGCGGCAATTGAGTTCTTCAGACAAAGCTATTCCAATGCTGATAATACAACCAAGAGCAGTTATTCTTATTGTTGTTATAATCACTGTGTCTGCTGCCTGTCAAATCTTCCTGACAGGTGCCTCTTTACTGCCACAGAAAGAAAAACAAAACAATCAGATTGCAAAACTCGTAGACTTTGATATCCGATCATGTCTAGACAGCCTATGTCCCTGCCTCTTAAAGACTAGTCATCAAATGCTTTGCATCGATAATAATTTGACATGCTGCTGGTTGATTTGAGATGTTGTGCATTAAAGTCACCTCCCTGAATCCCAGGAGTCTGCATTCCCCTCCTCCCTCTGCTATTCCTTTTACCTTGATCATTCTCAGGAATGAAATGATACCTGTTCTTGCTTAGCTAAATCAGCCTTCCCCAAACATGCACCCACCCAGTTGTGTTGGACTATTTTGGAAAGGGATTGGTAGACATTTTAATCCAGTACATTTAAGAGACATCAGGTTGGGTAAGGCTGAGCACAATGATCAGTACAAACAAGTATGCCACACCTCTTGCCTATCTGGTTCACATAAACATGCCTACTTGAATGCTGACCTGTGGGTTACTTGCATGTCCATCACTGGATGATTTGCTCAATTAGATTATGTTGTGCCTTTCCCTCCCATGGCTGGCATGACCATGACTTTATTTTGCTGGGGAACATTTCTGCTCGCAGGGTGCATTTACATTAACCTTGTTGATATAATCTCACAATAATTGGAGAACTACACAGTCTCTACTTTTGGTCTACATCAGGCCTGCACAATCTGCGGCCCACCAGGTGTTTGGGACTCCCAGAAGCCCTAGCCAGCTTGTACAGTGGTCAAGAATTCTGGGAACTGAAGTCCAAAATGCATGGAGAGCCACAGGTTGTGCAGGCCTGATCTAGAAGAATGCCTTGTGGTAAGATTTCCAAAGGTCTAAGAGGGTCTGAGAGCACTGGTGTTGCACCCTATCCCTGTGGCACCCAGCACCACACCTGAGGCCAATAGTCCAATAATAAAGAGTTTATTAAATAAATAATAATAATAAAAGGGGGAAAGGATTATATCCAAAGTAGCAGCCAGGATATAAACAGCAATATACAAAAGCAGCCAGAGTTCAATAAAAGTATTTAAGAAATATATGGAAACTTCACAGGAACTAGAAATCCAAGAACATAGAAATAATCCAAAAGGTAAAATGCAGGAATATGAACACAGGAAACTTAATCCAGGCAAAACTCTTCCAAGATACAAAGGCAAAGGCAGGAACATGAAATAAGAATCCTGGCATTATATGAACCAAACTTGAAAACTTGGTACGTGGGGCTGCCTTTGAAGACTGTTCAGAAACCCCAACTGGTCCAAAGGGTGGCAGGCAGATTACTAACTGAAGCGACATACAGGAAGCATACCACCCCCTTGCTGTGCCAGCTCCACTGACTGCCGGTCCACTTTCAAACTCAATTCAGAATGCTGGTTTTGACCTATAAAGCTCTACATGGTTCTGGCCCAGCTTACTTGTCTGAACCCATCTCCTTCTACATCCTGCCTTGCAGTTTAAGATTATCCGGGGAGGCCTTGCTCTCACTCCCGCCAGCATCACAAACGTGCCTGGCAGGGACGAGAGACAGGGCCTTCTCGGCTGTGACCTCCCACCTGTGGAACGTGCTTCCCAATGAGTTAAGATCGGCTTCATCCCTCCTGTCTTTTACGAAGAAATTGAAATCGTGGTTCTGGGATCAGGCTTTTGAACAGCAGGCATAATTAGCATTTTGTATGTGGAATCTGACTGGAATGGCTATACAGCTGACAATACTGTTTTTATTGTTTTAATTAATGTTTTATTTATTGTTTTTAATTGTTGTATTATTGTATTTATTACATGTAGTGGCATCAAATTGTTGCCAAGTGTAAGCCGTTCTGAGTCCTCTTTCAGGGGTTGAGAAGAACAGGGTAGAAATATTAGAAATAAAAATAAATAAATGACATGAACAGAAAACTGTTTCCCCACAGCAAACATCTAATTTAAGCCCACCAGGGCACTCATGACATCATCCTTGCCATATCTGGACCTGAAACTCCTTAGTATAATTCCCTGGGAATGTCTTAATAGCCTGCCTTTCACGCCTTGAATTCTGAGATCTAACCTATACTCCCTCAAGACCTCTTTGCCCTCTGTGTTTTCCCAAGGTCTATTGTCCAGGGAAAGTTCAGTTTCACTTTCTCCGGTATGCACAACACCTGCCGGTTCAGGGTCAGGCAGACCTGTTTCAGACTGTTTTGTCGGCAAATCTCCCTGTTTTGTCGGCAAACTTCATTTTGAAAGCCATCATTCTCATCAGAATCCTCTGGCCCTTGCCAGGCTACAACAACTGGATTCAAAGGATAGTGCCAGGCAATGGCAAGGAAAGGAGACAGAGCCAAACCTGAGCTGATGCATCATGAGGCGCACACGGGATGGGTGGGATGAGAGTGGAGCCAACCAGTTTGTGAAGCAAGTTTGTGAAACAAGCAACTAACAATCAAAAGCCAAATCTGAAAATCCAGGGAGATGAGGTGTGTAGGTACATCATAAATAAGTGCCATAGTTAGTGAAAGGAGGGATTTGAGTCCAACTGTTGAATATTTCAGGAATTGATGTTTTATACCCATCTGTTTAGGGAAGTGAAGCAGGTATTGATTAATATCATTTGGGACTTCATTGCAGCTGCCTTATTTCTGGATGTCTCTTTTGATGCTTCCTCTTCTGAGTAGTCTGTGCTAATTAAGAGGAAGATCTACAAGCCACTTTAAACACATAGGAAAATCTTGACCTTTCACCTAACATTGAAAAAACCAAAGGCACAAACCCATCTCTTCAATGCCAGCCATACAGCTTAATGCTAGAAAATGTTGACCATTTCCACTACCTTGGCAGCCACCTCTCCACAAAAGAAGACATCAGTGCTGAATTCAACAGCACTTGAGCTCCATGTACGCAGCATTTTTCTGAATGAAGTGTTTGAGAATCAGGGCATTTGTAGGGGCGCCAAGATACTTGTTTATAAAGCTACTGTCCTTCCAACTTTCTTGTACGCCTGTGAAATATGAACAATCTACAAATGTCCTTCTCAACTTGTGAAAAGATTTGAAAAATTCTGCAAATCTCCTGGGAAGACAGGCAGACAAATGTCAGTATTCTGAAAGAAGCAAAGCCCACCAGCATTGAAACAATGATTTCCCACCTACTTTGCTGGAGTGGCCATGTTGTCCATATGTTCAATCACCATCTCCCAAAGCAGTTCATTGAGTCTCAAGTTAAGAACAGAACGCAGAATGTTAGTGGACAACAAAAGAGATTTAAAGATGGCTTAAAGTTAACCTTAAAAATGTGGTTTACACACCAAGAACTGGGAAGTTCTGGCACTTGAGTGTCAGCTGTTATCAATAATAATAATGGATTTTGAAGATGCACAAATGTAGGGCACATTAAGCAAATCCTTGTCATGACCGTCCTCCATCTGGAAATCTATGTCTTCAGTGTGAAACCATGCAGATCCAGAATAGGTCTTCACAGGCACTTATGGACCCACGGCCAAGAGTCAGACTCTACCTCTGGAAGACAATCATACTTGGTCACGAGTGAACACCCATGAGAACCTCTTCTAAGCATCAGTGTCTGCTCCATAAGCAAGTTAGGTGAATTCCTGCTGAAGGTTTGAATCAGTCTCCAATAACCACTACACAGGGATGAGGGGTTGTGATATTTTTTGCAGTTCCTATGAGGCTCCCTGCGGCTACCACTTTTGAGAATTCTCATTATCGTATTAGCACTCTTTGGGGTAAAGCATGGCTCCAGGGTTATATTAGATGACATTTAATGCTTCAACATGATTAAATTGGCTTTGGTTAAGTGGCCATGTTTCTGAACTTGATAATTAGATCTGCCCCCTCCCTCCTGACTTTTAGGAAGCGGGTAAAAACGTGGCTGTGCAATGAGGCCTTCACAGAATGAAGGAGGAGATCACGAAGTGACTAAAGTCGCTAACCACTTGATACAGATCGAATATATGGATTAAGTTGGACTTGATTTTACTTTGGCGAAAGGCTTTTAAAATGTATTTATTGTATTGTATTTGATAATTTTATTGTAAATTTATGATGTTTTTAGATTTTAAATGTGAGCATTGAATATTTGCTGTTTGCCGGTCTGAGTCCCTCTTCGGAGGTGAAAAGGCCGGGGTATAAAAGTTTTAAATAAATAAATAAATAAATAACTCAGAATGAATTCATGGGAGAAGGAAGTATATATTTGAAGACTCATGAGTGCGTATGACAGCCTTGTACACAACACACACATACGGTATATATGTATATATTTATATGTGTGCAATCATAGGGCTCCTGCTGTTGCCAGACTCCTTTGGAGGAGAAACAAGTGTTCCAGCTGTGAATAATCTTCTAGCCTGGTGAGAAGATCCCATATTCTCCAGGCTGATGTGGCACAATAAGATTACCACTAGTAGTGTGGGTTGGATTTTCCCTTACTAATCTTTCTCTTGCTTTTTAAAATTTAGTGATTACTTGATTCATTTCATTGCGGAAGTGAATTTCATTTAACTCTATTGAATTGCTGGTCTTGTCCTAGTTAAATTTGTTCTAAAATGTAACTATTTCCCCCCTAAACTTATTGTTTTATTTCAATAAACTACTTTTGTAGCAGCAAATTGGGAGTTATGGAACTCCAAGTGGCAAGTTACCTCTTACCAAAACGGCGGCATGGACGTGCGGGCGCAAGGATGAGGAATCACGCAACAACTTCACTGCTCAACATGAAATCAAAGATTTATTGATTAACACCAGCTGGTGGGGTTGCCCACAGAACGTGCTGCGATAAGGGGCAAACGGCCCCGGTCATCCTTAACACAAAGCTCTTATACCCTTCATGGCGGCATCCACAAAAGCCCGCCCTCCTTCATGAACATTTCACAAACATCATTGGCTGGTGTTACAGAACATTTCATTAATCCAATAAAACATAACATTTTCATTTGCATCACATCTTAATCCCCTCCTATTAGTTAGAACAATGAACATTTCTATGGTAGTCTTTCCCACAGTACATCTATCAGTGTGCTGGGACTCTTGTGTTCCCAACTTGCAACATTTGGCTTCTGCAGACTCCTTGCCAGCAACGGAGGGGGCAGAATCCCTCTGCTCATGCGCAGTTCTTATCCATTTGGCACTAAGGTAAACAAACCTCACGCCTTGTACTGTTTAGACCAATCTGAGCCTACGTTATCTACGCTAGGCACGGGGTGTACTTTGGCAAATCACAGCATTGGCCAGAAGTACCAATCATAGTGTTACATTCACGGAGCCTGTGCCTGCCTGATTCTTGGCACAGAAACCCTCTTTTCTAATTTCTACACGTGTGCAGCATCACTCTCTGACTGTACTCCTGTTGGAAAAGTACCAAAACCGCTTTACTTTTTACTGTGTTTTGCTGTAGGTACTGTGTAAAAGGAAAATATAGTGAAGATCCAGGAAGTTGTTGTTGTTGGGCAAGAGGCAGAAGCTTTTCTGCCCCCCCCCCCATTTTGTCCATGAATGCACAACAATGATATCTACTTCTACGCTATATCCAAAACGTCAAGAGGATTCTAGTCATTAAATTAAACTCAGCTATGCTTTGGAACTTGATTACTATATAATTTATAATTAATGTTTGTTCTTTCATCAAAATGCATTGTGTTTAATGTGATATGAAGAGATAGGAAGCTCTCTACCTCTACCGCAGCATTTGATCTGTGAAAGACCATTATCTCACTTAGAAATAATCAGCATTGCTGCAGATGTCCTTAGAGCAAACCCATGGGAAATAGGTTGATCATGATTCACTCTAAACATGATTATATCTGGTTCTATCTCTGGAAAGGATAACATGTAGACTTCCAAACATGGTTGGAATCTAGTTCCATCATTCCTCACAATAGGTTGTGCTGCTTAGAACAGATGGGAGTTGAAGTCCAAGTATCCCCACTTATTGTTCTAACCTATTGGATCAAATATGATTTTTAGATCTCAGAGCTTGGAATAAGCAGCTATGTGAAGCTTTAAAAGACTGATTTAGGTACCTTCAATAAAGGGAAGGTAAAGCATTGTCAAAGACATGACTGCATTAATTTCTTGCAGCACAAAAATAAGGAAGGAGGAAAAAATGGCAACACTTCAAAGACTAACAGGGCTTTCTTTTTACATGAGCTTTGAGTGATTTAAACCCAGGCAGTCCCCAAGTTATGAACAAAATAGGTTCTGTAGGTTTGTTCTTAGTTGGAAAAGGGACTTTTACAAGTATAACTTCAGCCATACACACACACACACACACACACACACACAGTTTTGGATAGCATAGGGAAAGTTTAACACCCCTGTGGTATTTCCTTTGCTGTTTGTGCCCCTATTCAGAAGATTTCACCTCATTTTCTGTCCCTCTGATAATTAGATTTTGAAAAAAAATTGCCTTGTTGTGGAAAAAGGATTGGTGATAAAACTTCTGTAGAGGCACCTTTCGCAAAAGTAAATTTCCCTTCCAAGGGTAGATTTCTCTCACTTCCTGTTGTCTCACCTCCATTCTTAAATATGAGTCAGTTTGGAACTTGGGGACCTTCTGTGTAACATTGCAAGCTAAGCCTCAACATTACAGCATTGAAGTTAAATCTTTCCATTCTTGCAAATAAATTTGTTTTGTGTGTCTTCAAGTTGCCTGTCAATTTGTGGTTATCCCATGAATTTCATAAGGTTTTCTTATGCAAAGAATAATGAAAAAAATGACCTTGTCTCTTCATTCCTCTGAAATATAGCCCACAACACCTGTTTTGTATTGGTGTATTCAATGCAAGTCTTTACTAGGGCTGACTAGGCTTAGCTTCCAAGATCAGACACAACCTGGTACCTTTAGAGCAGTGGTTCACAAACCTTTTCAGCCACGGAGTCCTTTTTGAAACAAAGTTTCTTGCGGAGCCCCAAGAAGAACTCCGTGGAAGAACCCAGGGGCCATTTAGCCCACCCCCGCCCTTCTGCCATGCAGGAAAAGCAAAATCAAAGCACCTCCTGAGCAGCGGGAGGGAAATGGGATTTTGAATGCAAGCAAGCTGAGGAGAAAAGGATCTGGGTTGTGATGAAGATGAGAAAAAAGGCTTTTGGGAGAGAGAGAAATGAGGAAAAAAGCTTTTGAAGGCAAGGAAGGAGCAGAAAAAAGGCTTTTGGTGGTAAGGAAGGTGGGGGAAGGGGAGGAACATAAAAGTGGAGGGAAAGCTTGGAGGCCAATAAGGAAAGGGAGAATGAAGGAAGCGCAGAGCTCCTCAGTATGCTTCACAGAGCCCAAAGGGCTCAATGGAGCATACTTTGAGAACCCCTGCTTTAGAGCAGTGTTTTTCAACCTTTTTTGAGCCACAGCACATTTTTTACATTTACAAAATCCTGGGGCACACCACCAACCAAAATGACACAAAAGTACACTCTAACACAGTAATACATATAGTTAATATGTTTTAAAATGTATTTATACACTCAGTGTGAAACCTGGGCCTGTTTCGATGAACAAAACATATATATGACTTCCTCTCACATATTTATACATGGCTATCATGTCTTCCCTCAGCCTTCTCTTCTTCAGGCTTAAACATGTCCAGCTCTTCAAGCCGCTCCTCATAGAGCTTGTTCTCCAGACGTTTGTGAAATTTCACCCTGAGTGAAACTTGCTTCCAGTTAACTATGGATGTCATGAAGCTGTTATAAACAGTTCCTTTGGGGGGCTCTCGAAAAATTCAGTAAAACAGTAAAAAAAAACCATTTCCAAGTGGAGAGACTCAATTTGTCTCTTGGAAACCTGTGAGGGGGCTGCTAGGAGTGGGGAGAATGCCAATTTCTCAAGGCATACCTGCTGATCGCTCACGGCACACTGGTCGGGAAACACTGCTTTAGAGTATAGGCTTTCCGCTGATTTTGTGATTAAAAGATAAAACTATGGTTTCCATTCAAAATCTGAGGAATCCATTAACTATCTTTCGTGCTGTTATTGTATTTAATAACAAGATGAACCATTTCTAAACCCCGGTGAAATTCCTGTTTGCTCATCAATTGAATTTCCTCATATCATTAATCTAGCAGTCAAGATATTACATGCAATAATCCAGTGCTTTCTGCCTCCTGAATGGAGGGAGATTTATAATGTCACAGAACAAATGTCTAAGCTCAAATACTGTTTTTTTGTTATCTGATCCCACTATTTATAATTCCCCTTTAATCTATCCCTCCCCATATGTTAATTGATAACACCTTTTGGATCTGATGAAGTCTATGCAAGCCATGAAAAGGTCATAATCATGTTATAATAAATATCTACATTACTCAAAGTGTTAATAATTGTAGTGTTAATGTGACCCTTTCCCCCCCAATACGGTGTTCCTAGAGGGAAATAAAGAGGATATTTTTGCTTTTTATAACGTTTGAGGAAGTCTGTTTTATTTTTACAAGCATACACAAGTACTCTTGAGCAAACCATTATGCTTTCTTCTTTTTACAATAGAGGAATGAGCAAAACAGAGAGAGCAAGTTTAGGACTTCTCACATTGTGCCTTAGCTGACTTTGATAGAGGTATCTGGGGAGTGTTTAGCAAATAAGCAAGGTACACAATGTGTTGATAAGTGAAGCAGAAAGGTGGCCTTGTTATTGATAAAGAACCACTTTGTAGGACCCTCCTTCTCTTCTAGAACAGTCCTAGAGACTAATCTTAATAGATAGGATTCTCAATCCACTCAGTACTTTCCCAAAACCTTCAAATGGTAATGCTGAAAGGAACATCAAAGGTTATCTTCTAGACCAGGGCTGTCCAACTGGCGGCCCGGGGTCCGTATACGGCCCCCAGCCCCTTCCCTACGGCCCCCTAAGCTATTTAATAAAAAATAAAAATTGAAAAATAAAATAAATAATAAAAATTTTAAAAAATACCTACTTCCGGGTTCGGAGCAAGTATCGCGAGAATACGCAATCCACATGGGATTTTGCTGTCCACGCGAGATCACGCCGGCGTTGACAGCGAAAACCCGTGTGGATTGCGTATTCTCGCGATACTCTTCGGCTACTCTACTACTGGATTGCTGAGGCCCACAGACGCAATTAGGACCTTCTTCGACTCAGTCGGTCGTCGCCTCTCTTGTCATTTGGGTACTCCTGGATCCTGCGCATTTGGAAAAGGTAGGCTGAAGCAGGGGGCTCCTCAGGGGGCTTCTCATTCCCTCCTCCCATCTCCCCTCATGTATTAAATATAAAATTAAATATGTTTAAAGATGAAATAAGGGGAGATGGGATACATTAAAATAAGGGGAGAGGGGAGGATGGAATTAAATATATTTAATATTAAATAAAAATAAGGGGAGAGGGGAGGATGGAATTAAATATATTTAATATTAAATAAAAATAAGGGGAGAGGGGAGGATGGTGGAGCTGGGGGAGGGGGCGGAGCCGGGGACCCTACGGCCCCCCAGGTCATCAGTGACCGGAATTCAGGCCCCTGGGCCGGTAGAAGTTGGACAGCCCTGTTCTAGACCAACACTCTACTCAAGCAAGAAATCCATAGCCAAAGCACCCTTCCTCCAGTGTTTCATTAAAATTGAAGTGAAGGTTCAATGCGTAAGATATTAGAAAGTGGATATTCAGTGGGACTTTCTATAGCAAGGTAGGCAACTTTGATGAGCTTGGATGCCAGTTGGCTTCTGGATCCTACTCCTAGCAGTTCCCAATCAACCAATCTATAGTCTATGCCCAATGTTACCAAACAAACAACAATAAAAAAACCTTCCAATTTTAATTTACTTTTCCTTTTTCTCCTCTGATGAAAATGCATCAATTACTTTTAGAACTCGTTTATTTAACGCTTAGACCATAGGTCTTTCACATTATTTTTAGTATCTCTAAATGTAGTGCTGCTGCATGTGCAATTCCACAAGTCTGTGTACAAGCCATTACACCCTCTTCTCAACTTGGAAATTTAATTTTTTATTCCTTATTTGGTCCATTAATTTAAATGTAATTTTAAACAATTAATTAATAAGATAGGAAAAAATGACAAGGACACACAACTGGTATGGTAAAGTTCACTTTAAATTACTTGTAGATTGAAGCGGGGGGACCAGGGGACAATGACTACCCACCCACCCTGTATTTCGTGGTGACTGCTCTATGGCAAAGAAGGCTAAAAACTTTGTAAAATTGATACCAAGAAATTGAAACCCCAAATTATGAAACATATGATATAGAAAATGTGTCTCTGCAAAATTTAGTTGGCCCACACATTTTTGTCTTACATTAACCTTTTATATAAATTGTCCCTGGAATGTTGTCTGGTCACAGCCAAGACCTCTGCTTTTAATTTCCACAATCTTCTCACAATGGGCTAGGAAACCTGGGTGGGAGGAGATTTCTCAACTGTTGTATGTCAGAACCCCCTGTGCCCATTTCCTGTTCTCATTAGAAAGATTGGGGCTATCTGTGAGAAAAACCAGCTTTACCTATTGAGATGGTCATCATCCCAAAGTATCCATTGTGTATACTGGACTAACCCTATTGTGTTAACCAATGCTACCCCATTAAGGACTCATTGCATATTGCCACACTGCATTCCTTTCAATTGTGCCTCTCGCGGAGGTGGATCATTGAAAGGGCTGACACTTCAAAAGTTTCAATGACGTTTTATTGAATTTCCTGCCACATCAAAGATCCAACCAACTCTTTGTAGTGACAGGAGTTGGTTCCATAGAGTCCTCAGCTACACAGAGCATGTATCCTAGCTGGAAAGTTTTTTTAGCCAATCAGGAGTTGGCATGGGTTTCTTGAATAGCTGTCAAATGAAATAATAATGCTCTGTATTTTCATTTGTGTTATTTCAGTACTTTGGAGTACTTTCCGCACTGATATTCTCTCTGGCCTTTGAGAATAAAACCTCTGCTTTTGTCTTCTGCTAGCCTGAGTCCAGTTTGGTCTTCTGGAATAGCTAGACATGCCAGGCTTGCAAACCTGTGGTTCTTGCAGATGCTGAAATCACTCAACAAAACTACAACTCTTATGATTCCATAGCATTTATTTTATTTATTTATTTGGATTTGTAGACTGCCACTCCCAAAGGCTCAGAGCGGTTTACAACACAACTCAGTAACAGACAATGGGTAAAACAGAGAATAAGATATACATAAAACAGTGGATAAAATATGTTTAAGTCACAGGGTTCCAAACGCTTGTCCAAACAAATGCGTCTTGCAGGCTCAACGGAAAGAAGCCAAATTTCGTAGGGCCCGCATTTCAGATGGTAGCGAATTCCAGAGCGCCAGGGCAATGATAGAGAAGGCCCTGCGCCATGTCGAAGTCAGGTGGAAAGACTTCACACTAGCCATGGCTGTGAAAGTGGTGTCAAACTGTATGACTTCTACAGTGTACATGCATTCTAAGTCATTTGAAATGAATGAAGTCAATGTGCAGGAGCAGAAACAATGTTGGTTGGGCAGAATGATTGTATGAGAAGGCCTTTTAAACTCCAAAGGGCTGCCCAGCAATATCAGCACCCTAATTTCCTAGTCAAACTCTGGAACGCTTGGTACAGATCAGCCTGAATCACTGCTGCTCTGGCGTGTTTTCTACTGCCTTCTGTTGAGAGAAGAACTAATCACTGTTTTTAGTTCATGCTTGTCATGTTGTTGATCCTAGAAATGCATTATATTTTCTATCAAACGTTTTTCAGATTTGGCTTCAAACAGTGACTTATCTACAGCATTGCCATTGAGGTGGGGTAGATTTTTCTCCGGTTGTTTCTCAGCTGCGCTTCCTTGCTCACCCCCCCCACACCACTCCAAATACCTATCAAGCCCATTTGTTCAGTTCTATAATTATGGAAGCCAGCGTTTTTAAGAACCACCTTAACATGCCATTACATGCTGCAAGTGTGCCTTGGTCATCTTGAACTCAATAGCCATCTGATGACAGATTTAGAAGGCAAAAAAATCAGGGACTGACCAGACATGAACAGAGAACTGCCAACATCTTTATCACTGGTATTCTACTTTCATATTACTTTTGTCGCTTTCCTTATCTGCTTCTGCTAGAGTTGTTTTTCCTCTAAAATACTACAAGATGTTTATTGTCAAAATGCATCTCCCCTTATCCCTATTGCTAGCAATTAAGATAAGCAGAAGGATGGTGCTCTTCAAATGCTGTACTGTGAGGTCAAACCCAAAGATGAGCTCGTCTGTGTTAAGGCTTCTAGAGCTAACTGATATGGTAGCCTGATATTTTTCCCTAGTCTCCCAAGGACAAGTAGCACATTTGTGAGATAGTATTAGTATATTTGCATATTTTTTTAGAAAGTCACCAATGGGCCAACAGCTGATGGCACATAGATTAGCACCAGTCTACAAGGACCATTATTTTCAGTAGTATTGCTTTGTGAAATACTTAGAGCCTTTCCATATTAGCAATAATAATAATAATAATTTATTACCCACCTCTGTGTGTGTGTGTGTGTGTGTGTGTTAGCTACAATTTCCCATTATCCCTATGTATGACAACTTTTGGTATACCCTGTAATTTGCCATTTTACTTGCTATAGTTCCATCTTACAGAATCCTAGGATTTGTAGTTTGACGAATTCTCATTCCTCTGAACTATAGCACTAGAACTCTACAAGGAATTCTAAGCACCTGACCTAACTACAAATCCTGCAATTCCATGAGTTGGAGGCATTGCATTTCTGAAGTGGTATCCAACTCTTGTGCCTGAGCAGCATGTAGAGGATACATTTTGAAGATCTCAGAAGGAAAGGAAAGGCCAAAGTGTATGAATAAGTAATAAACAGATAGTCTTTCTACCCTGCATTGTTCCTGCAGTGGTACTTTCTCCTCTCAAGATCTCACTTCAAAGCTTTGACAGGAATGTGGACATAGCATAGAGGAAATAAAATTGTTTTTGATCTCAAAGGCATGAAAGAAGGTAATTTCTAGGGCTGCAGAATCATAATGGATGAATCTTTAACCATATTCACATCTGTTTCAGTTCAATTAACTGAATACATATCTGTTTGAGGGAACATCTCTTAGAGTTCAGTACATTTTACTCCCAGGTAAGGGCAAAATAATCTTATTATGCATGATTATTGTACACTGAGTTCAGAGGGACCTACTCTAAGATAAGGGGATGGATAATGTGATGTGGAAACAGCTGGAGTGTGAAATAAATGGAAGAGGGTTTGGGGTACTGTAGAAGTACTGCAGTCCAGATGTTGTTGGACAATCTCAGTATTCCTCACCATTGGCTTTGATGGCTGACACTTTTGTTGAACCCCATATTACAGCCATAATATATGCTGGCTTTTACTGGATCCTTATATGGGAGGAATATACTTAAGTGTCTATGGATATGTCACCTTACCCTTCCCCCTGCCATGTGCAAGGGTTGCAACAAAGACCACGCTGCCATATAATGTAGTTTCTGAATGCAGTTTGAATGCATTCAACTGCATTATATGGCGAGTTATAGGGAGCGGTGTACCCCCCATTTAAGAAGCTCTGTTGGTTGCCGTTCAGCTTCAATTCAAGGTGCAGATTATCACCTACAAAGCCTTGGACGGTTTGGGACTGGCCTACCTCTGTGACTACATCTCCTACCATAAACCTGCACAATCTCTCTGATCCTCTAGGGAGGCCTACCTTTCACCCCCACCTTTATCACAAGTACGACTTATGGGTACAAGGGAGGGAGACTTCTCTGCTGTGGCCCCTCATCTTTGGAACTTGCTACCTAGTGAGATTAGACAAGCCCCTATCCTGGCAGCTTTTAAGAAAGACCTAAAATCTTGGCTCTTCCGATGTGCTTTTGGCGAGTGAACATACAGTATATTTCATATTTTGTCTGTTCCAACTAAAGTTTCCATCCTCATGACGCACTTTCGCCCCGCCCTTAATGAAGGTCTAGCCCCATTGTTCCTTCCTTTTGAGCTCCTCCCTCAGAAACACATTTTCCCACTACTTATCTCATCCAGGGTTTTATCAATTTTATCCTAGTGCATTTGGCCCGCCCACTGTGTTCTATTTATCTATCATGCAATTTTGTAACTCTTTATTTTATTTTGTTGTTTCATGTATTTTATTTTGATGTTATTTCTGCTTCTTTGTATTTTATTTTTCTGTACAGTAATTTTGGGCTTGGCCTCATGTTAGCCGACCCACGTCCCCTTTGGGGAGATGGTGGCGGGGTGCAAATAAAGATTATGATTATGATGATTATTAGCTTTATATAATCCAGTTCAATGCAGTTAAACTGTATTCTGAAACTGCATTACATGGCATTATAAATGAGGACAAAGGAAGAAGACACTGGTCATTGATTCTCTTAAAATGGTATTCAGGGCAGCAAAAACAAAAGTTATAAGAGTCTGATAATATGTACTTTATGAAAGCAAACAATGTCATGGATTATGAGGCTTGAGGCTATAGTGCTAGAAATTGCTGAAGCCCTGAATGGAGAGATCATCAGATGGTGCTCAATGCTTATTTGTTTGTTTTAACCCCCTGCATCTGAGGTTTCATAGCTATGTAGCATTGTAGTATCAGCCTTCTCACTGCTTGTTCAGGACTATCATATGACTAATCTTAAAAGAAATAATCCGGAAGGAGTTGGGGAATGTAGAGAGAGAAAGAGAAGAAGGTGGGGGAGGGGTGGGGTGGGGGAAAGAGAAAATAAAAACAAGACTGGGAAAAGTGTGGTATCTAATAGAGTTCCTTTTGTTCCCTTCGGAAGCATGGAACGAGAAGCCCAGTACAAAAATCAGCTTGACACAAAAGCTTTTGTGATCACATGTTCCTAGCTAGACTGAGCTCCAGGTCATTGGCTCTTCCTTCCCTGGGCCTCCTTGAAATGTGCAGCCAAGTGCCAAGGAGCTCACCCCCCTCCCTGCACCACAGGAGCCTAGTTAAGAACAAACAAACAACCCCAGAAAGAGGGGTACCTTTAACCCTCCCAAGTCTGGTCTCCTCCCCCTTCACTGCAACTTGGAAAACTTTAGCAGCAGCAACAGCCAGACTTCCAGCTCATGTCAGCGGAAGGAGGGGGAGGGGACACCAAGGCTAAGTGTATGCAGCCAAGGAGCTTCTCCCTTCCCACCCTCCCTCCCCCAGCCACTTTCTCTCTCTCAGGGATATGGATCTGGCATCACAGAAGCCTCAAAGCCAAGCCGCGTCCTGCCTCTCCTCTAGAGTAGAACAGCTTTAAGACGCATTAAACCTCGGTCTCCTCCTCTACAAAGGGAAAAGAACCTGAAAGAGTGGTAATTGTAATGACTTTTAAAATCCAGGTCTTAATGAAGGATATTTTTCCAGGACAACGGAAAAATACATCTCTGTTCATTTCTTTCTTCACTTTCCAAGAAACAAACTAGCGAATGTTCAGTGCAGATTGGTATCCAACGGCAGAGTGCTGCATTAGGGCTTTGTAGACAAAATTATAATGAACATATCTTTCAGTCTCTATGCAAAACATTTTGGGTTTTTTAAAAAAAAGTAAATGAAATCACTTCCAAAGCTGCAAAAGCAAAGTGGTTATTCTTAGCCTTTGATCTTCCATGCTGCATTTCATGCTTCTGTGCCGACAGTCAGGAAGGCACCAAAATATCTGAACTCTTTAGTAACTGTCCCTTGGAATCAATTGTTGGTTTTATCTCTTACATCTTGATAGGCATTTATTCTCTTCCAATCAATTCCATTTTTAAACTAATTGTTTAAAAGCCATGACTTCATTTTCAGATTAGGAGAATATCTGTAACATACAAATTTGACAATAGGAAAGAACAACATCAAATAAAATCACTGCCAGTGACAAACAAAGTCATCTATAGTTTTCAGAAAACATCTCCGACAGTACATAGGTTTCCTAAAAAGTAAAACGTTTGTTTATGTACATGCAAAATAGTCTTCCAAAAAGCTGCAGGTTCTTTTGTAGAAAAAGGATGGTGGACAGCGAAAGTATCATACTGTATCGCTCTTAAAAAGGGAATCAGTCTTCATCTATAATTCATGGAAGTATATTGAAGTTCTTCTTTGCCATCCAAGAAAGATGGCTTCAAAGCTGTGTGGTACAATTCCCCAGTATTTCTGGGCAATGACTTCCTCTCTTGTTTCCATTTAGATGACTTTATGTGCACAATGCAGTGCTTTGAACAAGCAGAATCCCACTTCTCTTTAAATGCTATATCAATATTAGGATGAGCTTGCTACAAAATATGCTTAAAAGCAGGGCTCTTGTTAAATCTGATGCCATATGCTTAAACTGTAATCAAACAGAACAGAGTCATTCTGTTACAACCACAATTTAACTAGCACTTGGAACGTATAACCAAATGTTAGAAGTGTCTGATGGTTACAGCTTGGTATTTGCTCCAAACCTGGAGGTACAATGTATCATTCTCTTTTTTTGTATATAGCCACATTGCAGCACAAATTGTGTGATTTTAATTGTGTGTTAGAACTGTGTTTCATGTAGCTTTAAGTTTGTATTAATAATTTAGCATTTTATTGTTGTTATACGTATGTCTTGGGAACCCTTGGGATAGTTGGAAAGAAGTATGGAGATGCAATAATAATAATTATAATAATGATAAAGATGTTAACCTGTGCTATAGCCCCCAAGAGGATTGCAAGAAAATGGACCATCAAATAAACAAAGGTTATTTAATTTGGTGACACATACCTGTTGCAGTCCTATTTGGAATGGTACTTGGCCATGATTGAAGTTGGAGGCTGTGAAAACAGTGTTACTAGTGACAGATGATTTGCATACCCTCCAATATTTTACAGATGAGAACTAGGACACCTGTGACCAAGCAATATCAGAGTGTGATCAAGATGGTAAACAATATTAAATATGAGAAACACAGACATAAAGAATTTTTTTAGTGGTATTCTTTTTCTTGAGCTTACTGGGAAGGGTGAGATTATATCCCCTCTTCTCCTCTCTCTCCACTGTTAAATGAATTGAATACAAACTATTTTGCATTTTGAATTGAATTTTGAGTTGTTCAGGTAACTTGTGGATAAAAAGGGATAAGTGGGAGGAGAAGAGAGAAAGTGGCATTTAAAAAGCAACTGAAGAAGTCGGAAAAAAGAGAGGCCCATGTAGACATGCAAATATGCTGGCAAAAAGACCAGAAATGTCTACAGACAGCAGGCTCCACAGCATGGAAAATGGAACCCCATGGCCAGAGTTGAGCATTGAGACAAAAAAAAACCTAGCAGAGCTATATATAACAAGCAACAAAACCCAAAGGTGTCAGAGATATACAAGTAGTCATATGATAATTCAACAATATGTATTTATAGTTACATCACATAATATATACAGTAAACACAGATATTCCTACCGCTCCTTATTCATAGTTCGTGACGATACTGGCTCTCATAATGCATAGTCTCAGTTCCATGAAAATCCCTTCAAAGGTATAATCCGATGTAAACAATCGAAAGTAGTAGAAATCCAACAGTCAGTGGTCAAAACATAAATTTGTAATCCACATGGAGAATGGTGAAAATAAACTGTTGTAGTTCCAAGGCGAAGCGGTGAGGAGTTTCCCAAAAGGTCCGGGAAAGTACTGGCAAACGCAGAGGGAAAGAAATAGGTCCCTCCAGTCTGATGCGGAGGCAGTGTAGCATTATGAGAGCCAGTATTGTCACGAACTATGAATAATACAAGACACACTTAGACATACAACTTAGATAGACAGACACAGAGGCATTTAACATTCCATTTTCCGGCTTCATGAGGGCTTGATTCTGGCCACAGGGGGAGCTGCCGCTTCACTGTCCACTTGTGACCCCGAGTCCTTTGATGGAGTACTTCCTCATTCTTATGCAAGCTGCTGGAAGGATTTATGATGTTGTAAATTAGTTAAATTAGCCTCCCCACATAAAGCGGTACCTAAACTTTCTACTTGACAGATGCAATTGTCTTTCAGGCTGCATAGGTCAACAGGAAGCTAGACTATTAATGACAGCAGCTTACTCTGACCCGGGCTGGGGAACTGTGGTGTAAGCATCCTACAATGTGTCACCCAGAACACGGGAGGCTTCCTGTGTCCTGTAGGGAGCAAAGAGACCAATGCATGGAGGAGCAATGAGACATTGTTTCTCCACGTGAAATGGGTAAACATCCCTGTGGGCGAGGCAAGCTGCAGGGTCCTGGGATTGCCCTGCTGCCACGGAGGCTGGTAAATCCCTCCACTGCTGCTCATCAATGTGATGAGGCGAAATGAAGCCTTTGACTTTCTCCTTATATTTAAAATACAAGAACTGAGGTTTTCAATTTCCCTTGTGTTTACCATTTAGCATGTGCAAATGACTCCTTTGCCTCTCCCATTATAAGCACTTTTTGTCGCCTCACTGCTATTTCCTAATGCGCACAGACTAAATACAATCCAAAGTAAATTTCTATAGCACTGCTTATACAAAGGATCTCAGAGGGTTTTACATAAAATAATATCCAGCAGCTTGAAAATTTAGCTGCATTTAAGGCTGGCAAAGACAGACTCAAAAGATAAGTTTTCAATTTGGCCTTAAATGAATTCCCTGAATCTGCATTCCTGATGTCAAGTGGATATGAATTCTATAGCTGTTGTGCATAGCTAGCAAAAGCCCCACAGCCATGAAAATTTAATCTGAATGTCTTTTTATTTCCTATGTCTGTGATTATTTTGGAAGTGGGATATGGGGAAGTATCTATTTTTCTTTTCACATGTGATATCTCTGCGGATTTTTCTGTCTTATGACTTGTTCCGCATCTATCTCATGCAGTTCTCCTTATATCTTCCACTACTACCCCTCCCCAAATCACTTAATGAAAATGTCCTTTGGGACAATATTGTTAGTGTAATGAGTAAGCTTCACATTGACAACTGTGATTCAAATAAACAGAATGGTTTTTAAGAGGAAAAGTTGTCTGCTCGGCTACATTTTGTGTGGAAAAAGACAGGCAATTAGCATAAAGTGCTGAAATAACAGTATGATGACACGCACACAAACACACACGATATTCCCTCAGACAGAAATAGAAAGGAAAAGAAACTGAGACCAGGGAGAGGAGAAATCAAATGTAGAAAAGATGAGGAAGAAAGGACTAGTAATTTGGGGGCGGGGAGAGACACCAAACTTCATATAATTATCTCACTTCTAGTCTAATTGATACTGAATGTACTACTCAGCTCTGTGTATGCTTCTTTTCTAACCTAGAATTCATCCCTGGCAATTCTGAATGCATACAAATACCCCTTGTTTTGACTTTCAAAAGGATAGAAGAGTCTTGTATATCCTAGGATGGAGGCCTGGCTTTGAAAACTCAAGAACTTACATAGTCCCAAGTCTGAGAGCTAATGCAAAAATATCTGAAAGGTTAAACTTTATTCTTAGTAATGTACATAATATGTAACTGGAAGTCATTTTGTTGTGTGGTTATTGTTGCTATTGTTGTGTGCTTTCAAGTCCTTTATGACTTATTTATTTATTTATTTATTTATTGTTCATTTTTGTATTCCGCTCCTCCCAGCAGGCTCGGGGCGGATAACAGAAACGATACACGGGCAGCATGTCACAGCATGTCGACATGCGACCTTACAATTAAAACATAAAAACATAAAACCACATTAAAACATGTTACATTGTCATACGCGGAATGGGAGGACATATGGCATAGTTCTTAGTCCGGTGTGCCTAGTTGAAGGCTAAGCCAAAGAGGGCCGTCTTACAGGCCCTCCCGGAAAGGGGCCAGTTCCGAGATTGCTTGAGTACTGTCCGGGAGGGCATTCCAGAGCACCGGTGCCGCAACAGAAAAGGTACTTTTTCTGGTCGTCGATAGGTGGCAGGAGCGGACTGATGGAACTAACAACAGATTCTGTTCATCTGAGCGCAGTGATCTCGGGGGAGAGTACGGGTAAGGCGGTCCCTCAGGTACGCAGGCCCTAGACCGTGTAAGGCCTTGAAGGTCAAAACTAACACCTTGAAGGCAATTCGGTACGCGATAGGAAGCCAGTGCAGCTGCCGGAGCGTAGGTGTGATGTGCTCCCTCACCGGCACTCCTGCTAGCAGGCGAGCAGCGGCATTCTGCACTAGCTTGAGTTTCTGGATTGTCGCCAGGGGAAGGCCAACGTAGAGGGCATTACAGTAGTCTAGTCTCGAGATGACCGTCGCTTGGATTACCGTGGCCAGGTCGTTCCTGGACAGGTAGGGTGCCAGTCGCCTAGCCTGTCGGAGGTGATAGAATGACGTCCTGCTGACCACGGAGACCTGAGCCTCCATGGTCAGCGAGGAGTCCAACAAAACCCCCAAGCTCTTAACCGATGGCGATGGGTTGCCGCCGCCATCCAGGGTAGGCAACCGGCACCCACCCAGCCCAGGCCGATCGGGCCACAGGATCTCCGTCTTCGATGGATTCACCTTCAGCCGGCTGGCACGCAGCCAACCAGTCACGGCTTCGAGGCATAGTTGGAAACAATCAGGTACGGAGTCCGGCCTGCCGTCCATTCTCAGCAGAAGCTGGGTATCATCAGCGTACTGATAACACTCCAGACCAAAGTCGTGGGCCAGCTGGGCCAGGGGGCGCATATAGACGTTGAATAATAAGGGGGAGAGGATGGCCCCCCCTGGGGGACCCCACAATTAAGTGGGAGTCTCCCGGAGACCTCCCCACCCCCTTCCACACGTTGTCCCCAGTCCCGGAGGAAGGAGGCCACCCATTTAAGGGCAGTCCCCCCGACCCCGGAGCCGGCTAAATGGTGGGTCAACAGTGCATGATCTACAGTATCAAACGCTGCTGTCAGATCTAACAGGACAAGCAGTGCTGATCCGCCCTGGTCCAGATGGCGGCGAAGTTGGTCTGTAATGGCGACAAGCATGGTCTCCGTCCCATGCCCAATACGGAAGCCGGACTGGAAGGGATCGAGTCCAGCTGTGTCATCTAGGAACCGCTGCAGCTGCTCCGCTGCTGCCCTCTCAATTACTTTGCCTAAAAAAGGCAAGTTGGAAACAGGCCTGTAATTGGAGGGAGCCGAAGGATCTAAATTCGGCTTTTTCAGCAGCGGTTTCACCATAGCCTCTTTTAACCCCCCTGGGTTATCATGACATTAAAGCCAACTGATCACTGGGTTATCTGGGGATGAGTGTGTAACTCAGTGAGTGCATGAGTGAATGGGAATCAAACCCTGGTCTCCAGAGTTGTAGCCCAATGCTCAAACCACTGAACCAGAAGCAAGAATCCATGATAAACAAAATCAAATATATAATTTTAAAGACCAGGAATCCAAACCCAAGATCACTGAGAGCACTAAGAGCCATACTAATGAGTAGGTGAATGTGACAATAACACCTCTCAGTGATTTAGAGATTTATAGTTGATTGATTATGATATGTCAGATGATGAATTGCTCAGTGTTTCTCATTTAGACCTCTGTAAAATGGGTTGACTACTTCTGTACTGTTACTTTTCTTGTCATTGTACAAATTACAGGGGTCGCTCCTTGGTGTCCATTGAGTATGGTTAAATGGGGATCCAACTTTCTGAAGATCATTGATCTATCTCAATTTCTGGTAGAAAAACAACATCTGGTGCTTTTAGATTTGACTCTTCTGAGTCAAATTCCATGGGGGTGAGTTAATGTCCCTGTCCTGGGTGAGGAAGCCAAAGGGATGTTTGGGGTGACCAGATCTTTATGCGTCCAATCCTGTGTCAGGAGTCTTGCTCTTGATTAATATCAAGTACCAATTACTTTTGCAGAAAGGGAATATTTATCGTATATTTATCGAGGAAACTGTCAGAAGTGCTCAAAATTGAATGGATTATAATGTGGATTTTTTTGAGAAATGTTTATCTATAGGCTGTTGAAACCAATCAGCCTGTCTCCTTTTCTATTGAATGAACCTTCGATTCAATGGAATTATTAGCTATTTGTGCCACCTAGATATGAACACAGGAGCCAAGTTGTTTTTTAAAAAAAAATAGTTCATATAATGATCATATGACTTTCTTTCTTTGCCTTTGGCAAGTTCTCTTTGTTAAAGAGAAATGCTTTTTATGAAATCAGAATATTGTATGTTCAAACTTGGTACACATTTTGATTTAAATTATCCACAATTGCCTAGATTTTTCGAACTCCACTCCCATCCCTTTGAGCTGAAACATAAGGCAGATTTTGTATGTGTGTGGAGGCGGGACTCTTATGGCCAAACTTTATTCGTTTTTTTTGTGCTTGGTCGTCTTTGAATTCTTTTATAAGCTTTAGATGCATGTATATATCTATTACAGCTAACTGTAACACAAAGAAAAGTTTGGATGCAATCATCTTTGATGAAAGAAAAAACCTTCTGACACATTCTCGCCATATTTGGCTTCATTTCATTTCAAGCTCAAACAAGTGCAGCCAGACTGTTGACTGGAGATTGTGACAGAAAGCGCAAGATCTCTTGGTATAATAGCTCCACAGTCTATTTGTCTGATTCTGGGCATAATTCAAATGCTGGTTGTGACGTGCTGTAGAAATTGCTCCATAATTTGCATGGATCCAGTCTAGATAACAGATAATTGGCATGCATCCAATCTAGATATTCTCTCATGTGAGCCTGTTCAAGCATAGAGAATTCTGAGGTGATCCTT
>JARBWK010000001.1:15646184-15673472 GCA_030556195.1 Anolis apletophallus
AAAGTGAAGTGAAATCTGAGCAGAGGCACAGATAGCAAAAGAAACATCACAGGTGTGTTAACCCTTCTCTTTGCGATCCAAAACTAAAAGGTATATTTTTGTTTGGAGTTACACTTAAAAATGTACATGTTCTGACCTACATACAAATTCAATTTAAGACCAAACCTATAGAACTTATCTGGTATGTAACTTGGAGACTGCCTGTGTATCCCCTCTGCCATCCCTTTCTTCTTTTTCATGCCACCAACATCACCATTAGAACAACATGTTCTGAAAGACTCAAAGGTTTAGAATGCAAGAATAAATGCAATTTCAAATCCAGCATCCTAGTGTTATGTCAGGATTCAAACATTCGGAATACAAAAAGAAATATAATTTCAAAACCAGCTTCATCATGTCAACAAGGGACTCAGGGGATAAACAACAAAAATAAATATAGTTTCAAAATCAGTATCAAATTGTTAACACAGCACTGATATTAATGCAGGAACAGTCACTTATCTCAGAACAGCTAGAGAAAATGCTGCTTCTTAATCATAGCATCTTAGCTCTGGAAAATGTCACAAGAGCCATCCAGTCCAAACTCATTCTGCCATGCAGGAACACACAATCAAAGCACTCCTAACAGATAACCATCTAGCCTCTGATTCAAAACCTCTAGAGATTGATACTCCATAATTCTCCCAGGCATCATATTCCACTGATGAACAGCTCTTACTGTCAAGAAGTTCTTCATGTTTAGGTAGAATCTCTTTTCTGGCAATTTGCATCCATTGCTCTGTGTCCTAGTCTCTAGATCAGCAGATAAAAAACTTTCCATCTCCATGATATAGCATCTCCTCAAATGTTTAAACATGGCTGCCAGGTCCTCTATCAAACTTCTTTTCTCCAAGTTAAACGTAACCAGCTCCCTCAGCCACTCCTTATAGGTTTTGGCTTCCAGATCTTTGATAATTTTGGTTGCCCTCATCTGGTCACACTTCAGCTTTCCACAATCCTTCTTGAATTATGGTGCCCAGAATAGGACACAATATTCTAGGTGAGGTCTGACCATTGCAGAATAAACAATTATTTCCCTCAGTCAAGACTCTGTATGTCTATTGATGCAATATATAATTGCATTGGCTGCTTTAGCTGCAGTATCATACTGTAGACTCATAAGAACATAAGAAGAGCCATGCTGAATCGGACCTCAGCCCATCTAGTCCAGCATGCTGTATCACACAGTGGCCCCCAGTTGTACACGGGGATCTCGAGCAGAAGGGAGGGCAAAACCCTAACCTGCTCCCGACCCCCCACAACCAGTACCCAGGGAAATCCTGCCTACCTCAACCAACTCCGAGGTGGCACTTGAATGTATTTTTCAGTAACTACCGATACCCTTGGTATCCATGAATCTGTCTAATCCTGCCTTGAAGTTGTTCAGGCTGACAGCTGTCACAACCTCTTCTGGAAGTAAATTCCATAACCCAATGACCCTCTGGGTGAAAAATATTTCCCTTTATTAGTCCTAATTTTTCCTACCTTGGAGCTTCAGGGAGTGCCCTCTAGTCCTAGTGTTTTGTGACAAAAGAAAATACTTTTCTTTATTCACCTTTTCTATCCCATGCATGATTTTATACACTTCGATCAAGTCACCTCTCAGACGCCGTCTTTCAAGGCTGAAAAGACCAAGGCGTTGCAACCTGATTTCATAAGGGAGCAGCTCCATCCCTTGGATCATTCTTGTTGCCCTTTTCTGTACCTTTTCCAGTTCCGTTATGTCCTTCTTAAGGTGCGGAGACCAGAATTGTACACAGTACTCCAAATGTGGCCTTACCATAGATTTGTAGAGAGGTAATACAACATTTGCTGACCTATTTTCGATTCCCTTTCTGATCATGACTAGCATAGAATTTGTTTTTTTCACTGCTGCTGCGCACTGGGTTGACATCTTCATTGAGCTGTCCACCAAAAACCCAAGATCCCTTTCCTGGTTTGTCTCAGAAAGCTTTGACCCCATCAATTGGTAGGTGTAGTTGGGGTTCTTTGCCCCGATGTGCATGACTTTACACTTGTTTAGGTTAAAATGCATTTGCCACTTTGTTGCCCATTCACTCAATTTCGAGAGATCTTTCTGGAGCTCTTGCAATCAGTTTCATTTTTAACTACCCTGAACAATTTAGTGTCGTCTGCAAACTTTGCTACCTCAGAATTCACTCCTACATCCAGATCATTAATGAATAAATTAAAAAGTAACGGACCCAAAACTGAACCTTGGGGTGTGCCACTTCTCACCTCTTTCCACCCAGAGAAATGTCCGTTTATTACCACCCTTTGTTTCCTACAGTTTAGCCAGGTTCCAATCCAGGACAAGACCTGTCCTCTGCTTCCATGGCTGAAGAGCTTATTTAGGAGCTTTTGGTGAGGGACTTTGTCAAAAGCCTTTTGAAAGTCAAGGTAAACAATATCAATTGGGTCCCCTTTATCTATGTGTTTATTTACTCCCTCAAAGAATTCTAACAAGTTAGTAAGACATGATTTGCCTTTGCAGAAACCATGTTGATTTTCTTTCAGCAATGCCTGTTCTTCTATGTGCCTAGTAATATTTTCTTTAATAATGGTTTCCATCACTTTGCCTGGAACTGAGGTTAAACTGACTGGTCTATGATTTCCTGGATCGCCTCTGGATCTTTCTTGAAGATCGGTGTTACATTTGCCTCCCTCCAGTCCTCGGGTACAGTGCCTGATCTTAGAGAAAGGTTATATATCTTAGCTAGAAGTTCAGCAATTTCACACTTGAGTTCCTTAAGAACTCTGGGGTGGATGCCGTCTGAACCTGGTGATTTGTTGACATTTAGTTTAGTAAGGCATGTGAGAACATCCTCCTTGTTTATCTCTTTCTGGTTTAATTCTTTTAATTCCCTCCCTGAAAAAACTGACTCAGCTGCAGGCATATGTTGTCTGTCCTCCTGTGTGAAAACGGAGGCAAAGAAGTCATTTAACCGCTCAGCTATCTCCTTGTCTTCACTGATTTTCCCTTTCTGACCATTGTCGTCGAGTGGCCCAACTGCTTTTCTAGTTGGGTTCCTGCTTCTGATGTACTTAAAGAAGTTTTTTGTTATTTTTAAAAATATTCTTTGCAATGCTTGCCTCAAAATCTCTCTTGGCTTTCCTGACTGTTGCTTTCATTTAGTTTGCCAGAGTTTGTGTTCCTTTCTGTTCTCCTCGGTAGGGAGAGCCTTCCATTTCTTAAATGAGTTTTTCTTCTTTCCAATCACATCTTTTACTTCTTTTGTAAGCCATACTGGTGTCCTTTTGGACTTTCCATACCTCTTTCTTTTTATTGGAATGCATTTTAGTTTGGCCTGTTTTAAGGTATTTTTAAACAGTTTCCAAGCATTTTGGAGGCATTTGATTTTTTTACTGCTCCTTTTAGTTTGTTCTTTACAATGTTTAGCTTCTGGTCTACTAAGACTCCTAGATCCCTTTCACATGGACTGCCTTGAATATTTTGAAAGAGCCATCAACAAGGTTGTTCTCCTCCTCCCTTCACTGAAGAAATTCCATGTTTCTCTAACTAAATGCTTTATTTAGCAGTCAAGCTATTATGGAATCAGTCTCTTCTTTCAGAAAATGATGATAAATGAAAATCTCTATAGATTAAAAATGGGTGGAGAAAAACAAAGTCATGCATAGAATGATATTATTGAATGGGAAACATTCAGTAGAACTTTGGGTGATTGAGAAGTCAAGTAGGTCACTTAAATGACCTACCACTTCATCACATGGGTTTTCACAAGTGTTGTAGCATGCTTGCAGCACACTTCATCTACTGAGCCCCACACTGCCCATCACATGATGTACAATGACTTCCGGTGGGATTCTATATTTACTTACTTACAGTATTTATATTCCACCCTTCTCACTGTGCAGGGGACTCAGGGTGGATTACAATATACATATACATGGTGAACCTTCAATGCCATTTTGTCACAATGCCAGGGCTCTGCCTTTTTCAGGTAGAGATGAACCAAACAAATACCCAGTTTGTATAAAACAGTTTAATTAAAACAACACTTACTTTCTGGTTGTTTTAATAGTCCAAAATATAAAACATAAAGATAGCACTCAGCTACAGAATACAGGAAGGTTTTAGATTTGTTAGGAACTGGGGAACATTTTCAGGAAAGCCAGACCTGTACAAAAGGGACGGGTTACACTGAACGAAAATGGAACCAGACTGCTGGCGACTAATATTAAAAATATTTCAGAGCATCTTTTAAAATGATTACTAGGGGAAAGTCGACAGGATCTGGGCATATTCCTGTTCGAGAGGGTGAAATGCCAAGTATGGAGGACGAAATCCATACACAAATGGCTGAGTCAACAGAAAAGATAGATAGTAGTAGTCGAGAGGTAGGACATGGTAGGCCTTCTACAAATTCTCACAAACAGCCAAAGTTGAAAGTGCACCAGAGAAATAAATATAAATGTCTGTACGCAAACGCTAGAAGCTTTGAACAAAAATAGGGAGTTGGAATATTTGGCAAAAGAAAAAATATTGATATTATTGGCATAACAGAAACCTGGTGGACGGAGGAAAACAAATGGGACACAAAGATTCCAGGTTATAAACTGTACAGGAAAGACAGGAGAGGGAAAAATGGTGGCGGTGTGGCCCTGTACATAAATGAAGAGCTAGAATCTCATGAATTAGAACTTCAAGAAATTTCAAACTCACCTACAGAAACATTGTGGGTAAAAGTCCCAGGACAAAAACTAATCTAGCATTAGGGATCTGCTATCGCCCTCCCAACCAAACTCCAGAGGCAGACTGCTATCTGGAAAATGAAGTTAAACAGGCCTCAAAAAGAAATACATTAGTCATAATGGGGGACTTCAACTATCCCCGAATAGATTGGCCAAATTCTTGTTCTACGCATGAAAGAGAGACAAGGTTCCTCGACATGCTAGCTGACTATTCCCTTGAGCAGATGGTCATGGAACCAACCAGGGGAAAGGGGATCCTGGACTTGGTGCTAACTAATGAACAAGATCTCGTTTAAGATGTCCTTGTAGCTGAGCCCATAGGTACCAGTGACCATAACACAATAACCTTCAACGTAAGTTTGATAGCAAACTGTCAGTGAAAACTAACACAGAGACATTAAACTTTCACAAAAGGAATTTCACCAAAATGAGAAAAATTGTAAAGAACAAACTAAAAGGAGCAGTAAAAAAAATCAAATCCCTCCAAAATGCTTGGAAACTGTTTAAAAATACCTTAAAACAGGCCGAACTAAAATGCATTCCAATAAAAAGAAAGAGGCATGGAAAGTCCAAAAGGACACCAGTATGGCTTACAAAATGAAGTAAAAGATGTGATTGGAAAGAAGAAAAACTCATTTAAGAAATGGAAGGCTCTTCCTACCGAGGAGAACAGAAAGGAACACAAGCTCTGGCAAACTAAATGCAAAGCAACAGTCAGGAAAGCCAAGAGAGATTTTGAGGCACACATAGCAAAGAATATTAAAAAAAACTTCTTTAAGTACATCAGAAGCAGGAACCCAACTAGAAAAGCAGTTGGGCCACTCGACGACAATGGTCAGAAAGGGAAAATCAGCGAAGACAAGGAGATTGCTGAGCGGCTAAATGACTTCTTTGCCTCCGTTTTCACACAGGAGGACAGACAACATATGCCTGCAGCTGAGTCAGTTTTTTCAGGGAGGGAATTAAATGAATTAAACCAGACAGAGATAAACAAGGAAGATGTTCTCACATGCCTTACTAAACTAAATGTCAACAAATCACCAGGGCCAGATGGCATCCACCCCAGAGTTCTTAAGGAACTCAAGTGTGAAATTGCTGAAATTTAGCCAAAATATATAACCTTTCTCTAAGATCAGGCACTGTACCCGAGGACTGGAGGGAGGCAAATGTAACTCCGATCTTCAAGAAAGGATCCAGGGGTGATCCAGGAAATTATAGGCCAGTTAGTCTAACCTCAGTTCCAGGCAAAGTGATGGAAACCATTATTAAAGAAAAATTACTAAGCACATAGAAGAACAGGCATTGCTGAAGGAAAATCAACATGGTTTCTGCAAAGGCAAATCATGTCTTACTAACTTGTTAGAATTCTTGAGGGTGTAAATAAACACATAGGTAAAGGGGACCCAATTGATATTGTTTACCTTGACTTTCAAAAGGCTTTTGACAAAGTCCTCACCAAAGGCTCCTTAATAAGCTCTTCAGCCATGGAATCAGGGGACAGGTCTTGTCCTGGATTGGAACCTGGCTAAACTGTAGGAAACAAAGGGTGGTAATAAACGGACATTTCTCTGGGTGGAAAGAGGTGAGAAGTGGCGTACCCAAGGTTCAGTTTTGGGTCCGTTACTTTTAATTTATTCACTAATGATCTGGATGTAGGAGTGAATTCTGAGGTAGCAAAGTTTGCAGACGACACTAAATTGTTCAGGTAGTTAAAAATGAAACTGATTGTAAAGAGCTCCAGAAAGATCTCTCGAATTGAGTGAATGGGCAACAAAGTGGCAAATGCATTTTAACCTAAACAAGTGTAAAGTCATGCACATCGGGCAAAGAACCCCAACTACACCTACCAATTGATGGGGTCAAAGCTTGAGACAAACCAGGAAAGGGGTCTTGGGGTCTTGGTGGACAGCTCAATGAAGATGTCAACCCAGTGCGCAGCAGCAGTGAAAAAAAGCAAATTCTATGCTTGGCATGATCAGAAAGGGAATCGAAAATAGGTCAGCAAATGTTGTATTACCTCTCTACAAATCGATGGTAAGGCCACATTTGGAGTACTGTGTACAATTCTGGTCTCCGCACCTTAAGAAGGATATAACGGAACTGGAAAAGGTACAGAAAAGGGCAACAAGAATGATCCAAGGGATGGAGCGGCTCCCTTATGAAACCAGGTTGCAACGCCTTGGTCTTTTCAGCCTTGAAAGACGGCGTTTAAGAGGTGACTTGATCGACGTGTATAAAATCATGCATGGGATAGAAAAGGTGAATAAAGAAAAAATGTTTTCTTTGTCACAAAACACTAGGACTAGGGGGCACTCCCTGAAGCTCCAAGGTAGGAAAGTTAGGACTAACAAAGGGAAATATTTCTTCACCCAGAGGGTCATTGGGTTTTGGAACTCACTTCCAGAAGAGGTTGTGACAGCTGTCAGCCTGAACAACTTCAAGGCAGGATTAGACAGATTCATGGATACCAAGTGTATCGGTAGTTACTGAAAAGGACATTCAAGTGCCACCGGAGTTGGTTGAGGTAGGCAGGATTTCCTGGGTACTGGTTGTGGGGGGTCGGGAGCAGGTGAGGGTTTTGCCCTCCTTTCTGCTAGAGATCCCCGTGTACAACTGGTGGGCCACTGTGTGATACAGGATGCTGGACTAGATGGGCTGAGGTCCGATTCAGCATGGCTCTTCTTATGTTCTTATGTTCTTAAAACAAAAATGCTAGATCGTAGTTAAAGGGTTCAGTCTAGTGTTCAAATGCCGAGAGTTCATTGAGCAAAGTCCAGGGATCAAGAGTCAACTCTATACCATAGTCAGTCAGTAGCCTTTATTTCGGTCAACAAACCATCGGCTAAGTCAGGTGAAAGTAGAATACCATAGTCAAAACCCTGTCCAAAGTTTCAAGGTTCCAGGGTTCCAAGGGTTCAGGAGACAGGTTAGGATGCTGAAAATCCAGATACCTGTGGGAAAACCAGCGGCATCTACCACCAAGAAAAGATAAGACTTTTCTCCTGAAGATCAGTTCCAAGTTTTGCTCCTTATATTCAGAAACACCCAGCTGCAACCTATCTCTTGCATACCTCCACCCTTAATTGCTTTCACCCATGAACTCTTACTTACAGATTACTCAACCCTTTATAACTAAGACTTACATTAACCCTTCCATCACCAACCACCATCAACTGCAGAACATAACACATGACACATTTAGACATACAACTTAGATAGACAGACGCAGAGGCATTTAACATTCCATTTTCATGAGGGGTCGATTCTGGCCGCAGGGGGAGCTGCCGCTTCACCGTCCACTTGTGACCCCGAGCCCTTTGATGGAGTACTTCCTCGTTCTTATGCAAGCTGCTGGAAGGTTTTATGATGTTGTAAATTAGTTAAATTAGCCTCCCCACATAAAGTGGTACCTAAACTTCCTACTTGACAGATGCAATTGTCTTTCAGGCTGCATAGGTCATCAGCAAGCTAGACTATTAATGACAGCAGCTTACTCTGATCTGGGCTGGGGAACTGTGGTGCAAGCATCCTACAATGTGTCACCCAGAACACGGGAGACTTCTTGTGTCCTGTAGGGAGCAAAGAGACCAATGCATGGAGGAGCAAGAAGACATTGTTTCCCCATGTGAAATGGGTAAACATCCCTGTGGGCGAGGCAAGCTGCAGGGTCCTGGGATTGCCCTGCTGCCACGGGAGGCTGGTAAATCCCTCCACTGCTGCTCATCAATGTGATGAGGCGAAATGAAGCCTTTGACTTTCTCCTTATATTTAAAATACAAGAACTGAGGTTTTCAATTTCCCTTGTGTTTACCATTTAGCATGTGCAAATGACTCCTTTGCCTCTCCCATTATAAGCACTTTTTGTCGCCTCACTGCTATTTCCTAATGCGCACAGACTAAATACAATCCAAAGTAAATTTCTATAGCACTGCTTATACAAAGGATCTCAGAGGGTTTTACATAAAATAATATCCAGCAGCTTGAAAATTTAGCTGCATTTAAGGCTGGCAAAGACAGACTCAAAAGATAAGTTTTCAATTTGGCCTTAAATGAATTCCCTGAATCTGCATTCCTGATGTCAAGTGGATATGAATTCTATAGCTGTTGTGCATAGCTAGCAAAAGCCCCACAGCCATGAAAATTTAATCTGAATGTCTTTTTATTTCCTATGTCTGTGATTATTTTGGAAGTGGGATATGGGGAAGGATCTATTTTTCTTTTCACATGTGATATCTCTGCGGATTTTTCTGTCTTATGACTTGTTCTGCATCTATCTCATGCAGTTCTCCTTATATCTTCCACCACTACCCCTCCCCAAATCACTTAATGAAAATGTCCTTTGGGACAATATTGTTAGTGTAATGAGTAAGCTTCACATTGACAACTGTGATTCAAATAAACAGAATGGTTTTTAAGAGGAAAAGTTGTCTGCTCGGCTACATTTTGTGTGGAAAAGACAGGCAATTAGCATAAAGTGCTGAAATAACAGTATGATGACACGCACACAAACACACACGATATTCCCTCAGACAGAAATAGAAAGGAAAAGAAACTGAGACCAGGGAGAGGAGAAATCAAATGTAGAAAAGATGAGGAAGAAAGGACTAGTAATTTGGGGGCGGGGAGAGACACCAAACTTCATATAATTATCTCACTTCTAGTCTAATTGATACTGAATGTACTACTCAGCTCTGTGTCTGCTTCTTTTCTAACCTAGAATTCATCCCTGGCAATTCTGAGTGCATACAAATACCCCTTGTTTTGACTTTCAAAAGGATAGAAGAGTCTTGTATATCCTAGGATGGAGGCCTGGCTTTGAAAACTCAAGAACTTACATAGTCCCAAGTCTGAGAGCTAATGCAAAAATATCTGAAAGGTTAAACTTTATTCTTACTAATGTACATAATATGTAACTGGAAGTCATTTTGTTGTATGGTTATTGTTGCTATAGTTGTGTGCTTTCAGGTCCTTTATGACTTATCATGACATTAAAGCCAACTGACCACTGGGTTATCTGGGGATGAGTGTGTAACTCAGTGAGTTTGCATGAGTGAATGGGAATCAAACCCTGGTCTCTAGAGTTGTAGCCCAATGCTCAAACCACTGAACCAGAAGCAAGAATCCATGATAAACAAAATCAAATGGAAAAGACAATGGGTTGTACTATATATATATCATTTTAAAGACCAGGAATCCAAACCCTCACTGAGAGCACTAAGAGCCATACTAATGAGTAGGTGAATGTGACAATAACGCCTCTCAGTGATTTAGAGATTTATAGTTGATTGACTATGATATGTCAGATGATGAATTGCTCAGTGGTTCTCATTTAGACCTCTGTAAAGTAGGTTGACTACTTCTGTACTGTTACTTTTCTTGTCATCATTGTACAAATTACAGGGGTCGCTCCTTGGTGTCCATTGAGTATGGTTAAATGGGGATCCAACTTTCTGAAGATCATTGATCTATCTCAATTTCTGGTAGAAAAACAACATCTGGTGCTTTTTAGATCTGACTCTTCTGAGTCAAATTGAGTTAATGTCTCTGTCCTGGGTGAGGAAGCCAAAGGGATGTTTGGGGTGACCAGATCTTTACGCATCCAATCCTGTGTCAGGAGTCTTGCTCTTGATTAATATCAACTACCAATTACTTTTGCAGAAAGGGAATATTTATCGTATGAGAAAACTGTCAGAAGTACTCAAAATTGAATGGATTATAATGTGGATTTTTTTTGGAAGAAATGTTTTTCTATAGGCTGTTGAAACCAATCAGCCTGTCTCCTTTTCTGTTGAATGAACCTTCGATTCAATGGAATTATTAGCTATTTGTGCCACCTAGAGATGAACACAGGAGCCAAGTTGTTTTTTTAAAACAAAATTAGTTCATATAATGATCATACGACTTTCTTTCTTTGCCTTTGGCAAGTTCTCTTTGTTAAAGAGAAATGCTTTTTATGAAATCAGAATATTGTATGTTCAAACTTGGTACACATTTTGATTTAAATTATCCACAATTGCCTAGATTTTTCGAACTCCACTCCCATCCCTTTGAGCTGAAACATAAGGCAGATTTTGTATGTGTGTGGAGGCGGGACTCTTATGGCCAAACTTTATTCGTTTTTTTTGTGCTTGGTCGTCTTTGAATTCTTTTATAAGCTTTAGATGCATGTATATATCTATTACAGCTAACTGTAACACAAAGAAAAGTTTGGATGCAATCATCTTTGATGAAAGAAAAAACCTTCTGACACATTCTTCGCCATATTTGGCTTCATTTCATTTCAAGCTCAAACAAGCGCAGCCAGACTGTTGACTGGAGATTGTGACAGAAAGCGCACGATCTCTTGGTATAATAGCTCCACAGTATATTTGTTTGTTTCTGGGCATAATTCAAATGCTGGTTGTGACGTGCTGTAGAAATTGCTCCATAATTTGCATGGATCCAGTCTAGATAACAGATAATTGGCATGCATCCAATCTAGATATTCTCTCATGTGAGCCTGTTCAAGCATAGAGAATTCTGAGGTGATCCTTCTCTAAGTGCTCATAGGCACATCTGGTGGGAATGCGAGAGGGCATTTTCACTGGCTGCCCTTAGATGCTGGAATCCCCTTCTTGGGGAGACTAGATTAGTATTTTCCTTGTTGTCTTTCAGTTGAGAGGTGAATACGTTTCTGATGAGCTTTTGGGAACATTTTATAAGGAAGAAGCTTTTAACAGGGTCATAAAATCATAGAATCATAGAGTTTGAAGAAACCGCAGGGGTCATTTAATCCAATACCCTGCCATGCAGAATCACAGCACTCCAAACAGATGGCCATCCAGCCTCTGGTTTAAAACCACCAGAGAATATGTTCCAAGGCAGTATATTCCACTCCGGATAAATAGTTTGAAATTCTCTACATACAGCTTAAGTACCCCCAAATGCTTATCCAAAATGCTTGGTGCCAGAAGTGCTTCCTGCTTCCATTTGCAGTGAGATTGGAGGCAGTTTCAGGTTTCCCAGAGTGCCCAGTGTCTAGTGGAGGTGAACTACAACAAGCAACTTTGCCAAGCTCTCATAAATATTGTTAATGTCAAGTTCCTTCCCATGTTGTGAGGGGAAAAACAGATTGAACCCAGCGGCTCAAATTAAGTAGATCCTACCAAAGCTGGAAAGTCTCAATGAAGCTTTTCTTCAAGCGTTGGCTGAAGAGCACCTTCTCCATCCAGAATTGTGGAATGCTGTGAGCTTTTCAGACTGGCCATGCTGGCTGGCGGATTCTGGGACTTGTAGTTCTGAAAATGAATCCCCATCAGTCTCCTCCAGTCGTGTCTGACTCTGGGGGTTGGTGCTCATCTCCATTTCTAAGCCAAAGAGCTGGCATTGTTCATATAAACCTCCAAAGTCATGTGGCCAGCATGAGTGCATGGAGCGCTGTTACCTTCCTGCCAGAGTGGTACCTACTGATCTACTCACATTTGCATTTTTTCAAACTGATAGGTTGGCAGAAGCTGGGGCTAACATTGGGAGCTCACCAACTTAGAGCTTGCTAAAAGGTACACGTGCTTCACATTGCTATTCCCACCACAGCTCATTCAAGGACTGAATTGAAGCTCCAGCCTGTCTGGATGAGATTCTGCCAAAATGAAGAAGAAGCTTCACACTTATTTCAATCTCAAGGAGACAGAAACTAATCCAATACTTTCAGTGGCACAGAGTCAGTAGCTCTCCTTAGGATGCTTTTGCAGTGATAGCCAGGGGATTCCCTGCTAGTGGGGTGGTGAATTCACTTGAGTTTTAAGATAAGCTCTAAAAGAATTCACCTAATTCTGAAAGCCCGCACCAGATAGGATGAGCACTTTGGATAACCCTGTTAGCCTTTGGACTAAAATCTTAGCCAGAATTTACTTAGGGGTACATAAATGCATAACACACTCACACATATTATGCATGTGGGACCAAAAAGTCACCATTGAGCAACAGACATATTTTGCTGATAGTGTCAGAAGTAAAGCTGGGGAAACCGCATATTCATTTGTGCCTTATCTTTGCCCATTGCACATGTGCATTGTGGTGCTGGGTCCATACTTTGCATTGTGGTTATATATCCTTTAATTTGAACTATGTTTTTTGCATTTTCCTTGGCATATGTCCTTTTCCTCATGTGGTATTTATGCTCTGCTAAGTGGATGTGAGATTGTGCCCCTCCATTGAATTCATCTTTCCGCTAACACGGAAACCAGCCCAAAAGAGTGGGGGCAAGGGAAGTTTGCCTGAACAGTGGAACATTTCATTTAAAATATATTCACTCTCCTATCCAAATCAGGGTAGGCTTCAGCTAGTTAAAACCCTTGACGCAGCCTAGTCTGTCTAATTGTTTGGAGGATTTCTAAACTATTCTGCTGAGCATCCTTCCCATCAACTTAATTTTGGGTGGTGAGATGGGATGGCAGAAAGAAACAGGAAGATTTACTTTTTCAGAGGCGAGAAGACACAAAGCTTTCTGAAATATGTGGAAAACACCAAGGGTAGCTTAGCAACTGTGCAGTCTCCCATGTGGGGAAGGATTTAGTGAGAATTTCCCCTTTAAAACAATGCAGACAAATACACAGATATGAAACAGTTTATTTTTTGGAAAGGGAGAAAATAAGAATGTGGAAAGGAAAAGCACCCAATCACACATGCAGTGTGTCAAATGAAAATTAATCAATATGATTTTATTTAATTTATACATTTATCTGATAAATGTATACATATTTTTTTTATTTATACATTAGGCTGAAAGGAGACATGATAGCCATGTATAAATATGTGAGGGGAAGTCATCGGGAGGAAGGAGCAAGCTTGTTTTCTGCTGCCCTGGAGTCTAGGACATGGAAAATGGCTTCAAACTACAGGAAAGGAGATTCCACCTGAACATTAGGAAGAATTTCCTGACTGTGAGAGCTGTTCAGTAGTGGAACTCTCTGCCCTGAAGTGTGGTGGAGTCTCCTTCTTTGGAGGCATTTAAACAGAGGCTGATGGCCATCTGTTGGGGGTGCTTTGAATATGATTTTCCTGCTTCTTGGCAGGGAGTTGGACTTGCTGGCCCATGAGGTCTCTTCCAACTTTATGATTCTATGATCTATTTAATAAGAAGGGCTTCAAAGCATATGTAGAGAGGATTGTTTGGAAGAAAACATATGTTTGCAATTAAATGCTTCTGGAAAACAAAGACTGAGGTCTTACATTTATGCCAATCTTGAGACCACTACAAATAATAATATAATATATATAATAATATAATAACACTTTATTTATATTCTGCCCTTCTCACCCCGAAGGGGACTCAGGGTGCATCACAGTACACATACACAGTAAACATTCAATGCCACTTTGTATATAGATACTACACAGACAGACAGAACAGAAAGAAGGTGTGTTGTTTCAATGCTATGGAAGGTTGGGCTCAAGTCCAGCCACAGGGGGTGCTGTCATTCCATCCTGTATGATGAAGAGCCATCAGGATTTCCTCCTTCCTTTTGGTCACCCAGCATTTTCTGATCTTCTTTCTTTATGGCATTGTAAAACACCTAAAAACACCTCCTTCACTTTTAGCGGTACCTAATTTCTCTAATTACAGCTAAAGCTATTTTCAAAGTGCTTAGGTAAACAGTGAGCAGGGCTGACAGTCGGCCACTCATGCTGACCCAGGGCTTCGAACTTGCAACCTTTCAGTTGATAGATCTTACAGTTGCTGGTGATTTACCAGCTGTGCTAAACCTCCGCCAAACTTCTTATTAGAAAAAGAATTCCCTTTTCCTCAGTGATAACACAAACCAAATAAACTGAAGTATACATATATCAGGATCCAGTATTATGGAACAATAATAATTCTGCATTCCATCCCTCTCTTCCATACCTAAACCCACTGACACGCCAATATGTTTAATTATAATGAAGGCTTGCATTTCAAACTATGATGTCGACTGTTTAAACAGCTAAATACGGCAATAACAGTAAAATTAAACATTCTACATTATGGCTAGAAATGCACTCCTTCATAATTAAATATAGAGTCAGATACAGATTAGGTTTCTTATTCAGAATTCTGAAATCCAAAATACTCCAAAATCCACATGGATGGCTCAAATAGTGATACTTCTGCTTTCTGATGATTTAGTGTCCATAAAATTATATCCTTGATATGTGTATAAGGTACATATGAAACATAAATGAATATTGCATGGCCCCTTCTCCAAGTTAGAAAATTATGTATATGCATGTATTCTAAACTCTAAAATTCTGAAATATGGAATACCTTTAGTCCCAAGCATTTTGGAAAACTGATTCTGAACCTATATTGGTGTACTTGGACATGGAAATGCTTACATAATTGCAAAACCATAGCTTGCCCACACTCATTCATTGCCCCTATGTAATAGCACAACTGTTGAAAGCATGCACAATCCCAAAATGGAGAAAGCTGATATGATTGATTGGCATCCTGATAGTGAAATATAAGTTCAAAGTGCACTTGGCTATATCTTCTGTCTTTTTATTAGCGTAAGAGAGAATTCTGTATCTCCCTATGCAATAATCAATTGTACCCACAGATCACCTTTCCACCCTGAATCCCTATCCCTGAAATGGCCATGTAGGGCAAACCCTACATAGTCATTTGGGTAGGAGGGAGCAACCAAGGGTGAGTCTCATTGTAGTTCTGGTTATTAGAGCATAAGTACATGACCTTTGGCTACTCCCCTTTTTTAGCCACTAAACGGCCATGACAGGGTGAGGTGGGAGCCTGCGAGAAACAGTGACTCTCTGGGTGGATCTAGGCAGTCCTATTTTTTGTGGAAACTTCCGCAATGAAAAGGGAGCGGTCCAGACAATGTTCTGGACAATCCCAAATTAATTCGCCACAAACCATGGGATAAACTCACTTGTGTCTGAACTGCAGTATTCCCACATTTTATGGGCTAAATTAGCCCAGAAAACCATGGGAATACCCACCCATCCCCCAAAGTCCTAAAGAAACCACTTTTAAAAATAACGAAAGGACATCTGGACACTCACCCCTGAAAGTGTGTGCTTTCTGGGGTGAATGTGGACAGGGCCCCAGGAACATCCGTGTGTGAAACGCAGGTGGTCCTGGAATAAAACCCTGTCTGGAAAGGCCCTCTGTGGAGTGGAAGAAGGAAGAAAGGGTATAGTTCCATCTAGTGGACTTTATACTATGCCTCCTTAGTGAAGATTTTCAGCTACTATCTTTTGCTATGTGGTTTTTGTTTGACCCATGACCATTATTAATTGAATGTTATAAAATAACTGAAGGTAAGCATCGATGCTACACAAAGAATCTTGCAAATAGATTACTAAACCCTTTGCAAGAGAAAGAAAACTATTTTGAACAAAAATGCAGCATAGAGGCAGGAAGTTGTGTGATACCATCAAGAAGGATTACTTTTTCAAAGTTCTCTCTCTGGATCCAATCACTTCCTCCCTTCACCATAACAGCTGGGGCATTACAATATTTCCTACAAAGTAGGGCCATTCTCTTGTCATTTGGGACAACTTACAGTGAGTGCTTGAGATTTCTGGGAAATTACATAATACAGTCTGTGATCATTTTCAATATCAAGAATATCACTTTCCTTACCTCATTCCATTGGGGAGTATATATGACAGCAGCTGGCTACCACAGAAGCTCTTCTTTGCCCCGGGAGACTGCCATTGGGGAGCTATTCAGTCAAGCTATCTTGAAAACAAGAGCAGTGTTGGATGTGATTGACTGCTATGAGCTATCTCTGGGTTCTTGGCATTTCCAGCCAACATCAGACTGATTTAGAGATGTTTCGATGCCTTTCTAGTGTCAAGTCATGGAGAACAATCTCTGCAATGTCATTAACTCACAACCATGTGATGGAAGCCACATTACAGTACTTGAATAGTCTAAGAAGGAACAATGTGAAGTTAGATGTTACATCCTCAATCATCTGAGAGCTGAAGTTGGTTATTGACAAATATCTATAGACTCACATTCTATGCCATTTTATGTAACCAACTAAAATGTAGTAGGATGCCTGCCATAGATGCAGGCAAAACTTCAGGAGAGAATACTTCTAGAACATGGCCATGCAGCCTGCAAAACCTCAACAACCCAACATATGGAGAGCTGCATGTTCTTCAATCCCCATAGACGTGCTCACACAAAACCCTCAAAAACTAACTGATCACGTCTCTAGCCCAGGTTTTCAGAATCTTCCTTCAAGATGAGATTTCCCGAGACTTCATTGGAATCGTATGATCATTTAAGCTCACTGAAAACCTGACACATAAACTAATTTAGAGTCACAGATAGAAAAAGTTTATCTTGCCTCCAACAGAAATAGAGACAAAGTCATAAGAAAGAAAGATTTAACTTGTATTACATGCTGTATTACATGCTAAATGACACCGTAATGATCTAGTTCGGCAACCACAACTGTTCTGATGTTTTTCCTTATTATTTATTTCATTTCTAACCCGCCCTTCTCTACCCCCAAAGGGGGTATAAATGTTATAAATACAAAAAATATTGTATTAATATTGTTATAAATACAATAAATATAAACCTCTGGATACACTATGCAGATCAAATCCAGTGGAATAACTACCAGACCATGAGGGAAGGGAACATGGACAATATTTTTATTGGTGCAAGTAGAAAGATCAAGGATGTGGCACTTAGTAATCTAGGATGGAAAGGGGTCAAGCCGGATGTCTAGGATAGACAACCAGATATCATGAGCAGGAACAGGGAACAAAGATTTGGGTGTAGGGTTAAACTAGCAAGATACTCTTTATTGTAGACACAAGTGATATTCCCAAACCTTAAATTCCCAATTAGACATTGCCATTGGTCCTACTTAGGTGGTTTATGGGATTTGTAGTCCAAATTATCTGGAGGGTCAAAGACTTGGCCCACCTATTTAAGTGAGTTAGTCAGAAACCAACTTAATTATGAAACACTGCTAGATTTTGATTATTCTGATCATATTCAACATTTTAAAAATATATACAATTTTTTTTAAAAAAAGAAATACTGCTGAAAGTGGTTCCAGTCTTTCTTTTTCGGCAAGATCAATTCCTTGTTAGAAGTAGTATTGCTTAGGAATGATAAACTGTGTCAATGCTTGATACAGTTGCTGCCTCCCTGGGAATGGTCATGTAGTTAAAAATCAGAGGCTGGAAGCTGTATAAGATCCTGGAAGGGAATTGGCAATATCACAAAATGGGGTTGGGTTGTATTTTGGGAGAGATTCATCCTCCCATCTCTTCATTCACCAAGTTTTAAGACACTGTACATTTTAAAAGCACAATACAATTTAAAATACTCTCAAAGAACAATATTTAAAATACAGTTACATTCAGTTTCTTTTTAAAAAACCCAGAAGTTTCTGTCTCATCTTCAGTTGTTTGAAGGCTTGTTTCCTCCTGTAAATATTTGCTGAGACGGTCCATGAACTCAACTGCTGTGCCAAGTCTTCTTTGAAGAAAACCTTCATATATATGACTTCTGGACTTTTTATATGCCATGTTGTAACATTAAGGTGACAGAAGAATACAAGCAATGGTAGGACAATGATGAAGTTAGAAGAAGAGACAGGGGGCTATAAATGTTTTCCGGAGAGATACAGAAGAATTCACTCCTAAGGCTGCAACTGTGACTAAGAATAGAGATTTAAGAACTCCCAAATGCAACTTTTATAAGTGGAATGATCTGGTCATGCTAATACTACAGAATGCCACACAGTTGTATTTTTTGTTAGCAGTTCTTCTGTTTCAGATTCTTGCCAGATTACAGAATCCAACATGTCAGAGCTGCCCGCTGCTCTTATTTGTACGCGTAGCAATGTGACATTGTTTGCCACAAGAAGTCTATACAGCCAAGCTGACGCTCTTTGTTTGTTTGTTTCCATCCCGAGGACATGGCCAAAATACATATTTAATCAAAGCTGAGGCATCACAGTAATGAATTCAGCTGCCCTTTCCTAGCAGGTAAAGCGCCAGCAGGGAAAATTCATGACCACCTTTACTACCATCTTCTTTTTTAAATCCCACTGTGGTCATTCGCAGGAGTTCTGGCTTATTAAGTATGCCAGCATGATGCATCCGAGCTAATAATATTTATATGGTGGAGGATTTTGCTGCCAGGAAGACAGAGCTTTGTCGTAAAATGATCCTGGACAAATGGTTATGGAGATGCACAGTGCCGAGCATTTTCCCGCTCATAATTCATCATTCTTTTAAGGCTCAGGAAACTTAGTGGACTGTCTTTTTCAGTGCCTGTCATAGCATTGATAATACTTTTCTTGCTTTTTAAAAGAAACTCAGTACAGGACATTGGTTATGCCGCTCTGAGGGACTTTCAAAGTCACACAGGTCTTCAATTCATTGGAGGGAGCCACTTCATTCAATCAAGCCCATAGTTCACCTCTAGGATTGTTGTCGTCATAGTCATTGTTGCCATCCTGTGGGATGAAGTCTTAAGTGAGTGGCTCCTAAATCCTTCTGTTATTCAATTAGCCTTCATTCTAGTTGCCAAGTTCTTGGCTGAGCATGAATTCTTATACAGCCAAAAGGGCACTTATGATGCCTATGAATGTGGAATCAGAATTTAAGACAATTACTTGGAGCTTACAATAAATGAATGGGAGTTCACAGAAAGAAATGCTCCTTCTCTTTTTTAAGCTCAAGGACCTTGTCACACATGCCACCAGGATCAGCCAGATTGACTGTGTTTTGGTGGCACCCGCCCTAGGGAGCATGGGGACCTGTTGCTTTATGCTCTGCTCAGTCCTGGCTTCCACTAATCACATGAGGAAGGAAGGGGAGCCAAGAAGGTGTCTCACTATGATTTGGCCCCAGAGCCCTGTGCGGATGGCAGCCCCTTGCCCCTTGGTGAGGGAGGGACCACCTCACCACACAAACACACACACATTCACCAAGGCTCCTTCCTTCTTCCCTTCCTCCATGGCATTGGCCCTCGTGTGTCTCCTCCTTTCCCACAGCATCAGGTTGCCCAAGCCCCTCCACCTCTGCTTCAGGCACTTCTCCCTGGAGGAGGAGAGGTCTGCCATCCAAACCTTCCCTCGGTGTTGCCTAGCAATAGTGACCAGAGCAAAGAGGGCACCCTTCTAGAGCCCCAGAGGCTGCTGCTAGGTTTGGCTGCTGACCCTAATCTCCCTAAAAGGCAAGGAGCCAGGAAGGCAGGCAGATTGATAGCTCTCTTATCTCTGGACCTGGGGGCTCCACACGAAGGGAGGCTGCCAATGCCATGCAGCTGCCCCCTGCCTCTGCCCATTGGTGAGGGGATGAGGTAACAGGAAGACGCCTTGTGTTCCAGGAGCAATAGAGAGCTGCTACCTCACACTCCTGGTACGCAGAGCTTCCTCCTGTTTCTCTCCACTCGATGCTGTTGCCTCCACTCCAAAATGACAGCCCCATAAGCCCACCCAGGGGGCAAGGGGACCTGTCACCCTGCACCTCACACAGTCCCAGCGTCTCCCTGCCCTGTCATACAGGAAAAAATTCTCAATAAGCTACCGCAACCTGTATTTCCTTATGGAGAGACAGAAAGTCTGTTGTATGCTGCCAGCTCTCTCTCTCTCTCTCTCTTTTTTTTTGCAACGACAAGGGTTTGTTTTGTTTCAGTTCAGCCACAGAGTTAACCTGGAAGTATTTGTAATGGGTGTGATGGGAGCCGTTGGGCTCTGTGGCCAAACTTGCAAAATCCTATTGCTGCTGCCAAAAAGAAGCCCATGTGAATAGGCCTGAAGTCTAGCTGATTTGGCTCAATGCTGACTTGGTCTTGGGAGTCACTCGGTGACCATAAGTGAACCACATTATTTTAGCCTATTCCACCTCTTGATTGGAGGAGATTACAATAAAAACCCAGTGGATGTTGTCTTGAACTCTTTAGCAAGAAGATGGGAGAGAAATGTGATCAACAAATAAATGTATTGGTGCTCTCTCAAGTTCAATTGTTGCAAAAATATTTACGATTCTGGACTCCTTTTTCTAGTTGCTATAAAGAATATCTTTTCTTAAATTAAGATTGAGCATAAATGAATATAAATATGAATTATGAATTACAAGTTTGAGAAGAACAAAATGATATTTTACAAATTTGGAAAAGAAGGGATTTGAAATCTCTTCAGGTTGCGTGACACATACTAGGTATGTTTTTCCTTTTGATTATCACTTTTGAAACCTGTAAATGTCATATTCACAAAGATTTTAGCTGAGTTCTAAAATTTGAGTTTTGCATGATTCAGGGTCAGTCACCTCTGTCTGATTCCCTGCTTTAAATATACGTGCCTACCACCTCCCACCCCAGTCAGCCTTTCCTACAATCCAGTGCCATTCTTATATATGTTTTCCCTCTTCTTTAACAACAGTAGCTCAGCATTCACTGCAATAAAAATGCAGAAGAGATGAAAGTGTGAAGACAATTCTCCCCCATATGCCGTGAGAAAAGATACAGCCAGCAATAAAGAAAGTCATGACAGGAAAAGTGTCTAGAATTATGTTACAAGCTGAAAAGCTGGGTTGGATTGTAGATACAGAAACAAACAAAAGCCAAGAAGGTGAGATAAAGGATTCTCACAGCAAATTCTGTTTCCTCAGAAGAGGGACAAGAGGTTAAATGTCTGGGTCAACCGTTTGGATATATTACTGGGACCAGTGGCTGGATTTATGCAGAAATTGAATAAAATGCACGTTAGGGCCTTAGATTATGAAGACTGTGAACAAAATAACTAAAAAAATTCTAGGTAGTGTGCGTTGGAGCTAATGCACATTTTTGGAAAGGCAGCAGGGATTCATAAACCTGACAAAGTTTAGCAGCTCAGTATGTCTTAATCAGGCTCTGACTGGTCCTAAAAATGTGTGACCACCACAGGGCCCTTTCAAACCACATTGCTACAATGCGGGAATTCTACTTTAATATATGGGAACATCCTGTGGAATTCCAGGATTTTCAGATTCAGAAGGGAAATTTCTTGGTCAGAAAGATCTTTTGCCTCACCAAACTGCAAATTACAGTATTCTATAGGCAATTAAAGTAGAACAGGGGAAGGAAGGCGTCCGGGTTGCCTCACCCCCACACCGATGGCTGTACTGGTATGCGGCAGAAACTGGCTTCTTCAGTAGACTCTCCTCAGTTCCATTTTGGCGGGAAGCCTTAGAATTGAACAGTTGGAGTCAAGATGGCCGCGTTGAGCAGACGCCAGAACGCCGAGCTCCGCCGGGGCCTATGTAGTCTTTCCTACACAGCACCCCCACCTACGAGGCCAGTTACCCCATGCACAAGGGGCAACTTGCAGGACTTTAGGGTGAACTCCTGCTTTAGGGTGAGTTCCCCGCTTCTCTTCGAGGCTCTGCAAGCCGAGGCCGAGGTTGCCCTTGAGGTTGCTCGGGCTCCGGCCTCAGTTCTCAGGATCCATGTGAGCATGAAGGATGCTGCGGCCTCCAGGAGGACTATTGGACCAACAGCGACCGCAGCGACCACAGCGTCCCCCCGGAATTGCTCGCCATGGTCCCCTGTTCCCTGGCCGGGCTTGGAGGAGGCCGAGACGCCCACCCCCCTAACTTCACCCAGAGGGAGGCAAGCGACCGCCCTCCTGACACCATCCAGGGCACCACCCAGGACGCGCCGCCGGATTTCACCCACCTCCTTCTTGGCTTCAGCCGGCTGGTCGAGCGGCTAGCCTCCTGGCTAAGGGAGATGGAGGAGCTGAGATCGATGCTGGCATCCCTCTGCAGTGCGGACGGCCTGCACCACCTGGACCCCCACCCCGGGACTGGGGAGGTGGCGGCCAGTGGAGCGCCGGACCCGCCATGCCTGGACCTGCTGCGCCTGGGCCCAGTGGAGAGGAAGACAAGTGAGGCGACTGCTTCTGGCCCCCTGTGCGGCCACCGCTCGGGCCCGCCGAGTGCCCTGGTTCTGAGGAGCCAGGCGGCGGAGAGGTGCACGGAGACCTCGAGGACCCCCCACGGGAGGGGCTCCTGGAGGATGGTTGGCTGCCTCTTGAGGGAGACCCCCTCCTCGAGGAAGGGCCCCCATCCGGGGGCGAAGCATCAGCCGAACAGGTGGCAGTGCCGTGGTGGAGCCCGTGGAAGGCATTGGGGCACCGGGCTCCCCCGACCCCGATGGAGAGGGCGTTGGCCGGCTGTATCAACATGGCGCCGACCCTGATAAATTTGGCGTCTTTAGGCCCACCCCCCTCGTCCACCCCAAAGGCTGCGACCACACCCCCTGCAGTCTCCATGCTGGAGCGGCCGCCACTGCCGGCTTTTCCACCGCCGGCCTTTTCACTGGAGGTCACAAGCACCGCCATACCGCTGCCCCCGGGGTTCCTGATGGGGTCCCTGATGGAGGCGCTTGACATCTCAGGGGTCCTTGCAAGGGCCCCTGGGGAGCGGCCCCGGCGACGGGCCGACTGATTACCAGCGATCCCCATGGTTATGACCAGCCCACAGGCTGCACCGCCACTGGCTGGTGACGGGCCTGCTGTCACTGGTGGCCCTGGGACCGGGATCACTGCTAACTCTGGAGGCCCTGAGGCTGGCCCTCCCCCCCCCAGTGCCCCAATGGAGCGCCTAGAGGCCATGGACAGCCGGTGGCCGCCGCGGGGCACGGTCCGAGATACGGCGAGAGGACTAGTAAACAATGGAAGAACCCTCTGCCACCTCAGACGAAACAGAGGAGGGGCCGAAGGCAGGGCAGGGGGCGGGGCCAGAGGGAATCCCAGCCCTGCTCTGCAACACCCAGAGGGTTCCGTCCCAGAACCTTCAGGAACACCAACCTCAGGCGCCGGGTTCCCCCATTGATGAACCCCCACCCCAGGAGGCTTGATAATCCGACGCTGGCGAACCCGGAGCCACAGGCTTGCGACGATCGCTACCGTATGGATCTCGAGTCCCTGAGGACGTTGTTCGATCTGTGGGACCCTCCTAGGCTCTCCCCATTCGACGGTCAAGCCTGAAAGCTGACCTTAGACAGCTCCGATCCACATGGGCCCGAGCTTGGCTTCCCCTTCTCGTTAGTTTTGTCATTCCCTGTCGATGTTGTTTGTCTTGTTGTATGCTCTGTGTTTTGTATGTCAAACTGTAAACCGCTCCGAGCCCTCGGGGAGTGGCGGTATAGCAAGTTTGAACTATAAATAAATAAAAATAAATAGTTAAAGTGGCACTGTAATGCCCTGGGTTACCATATTGTGAAAAACTATGATGACATTCACTTTCAATACTGTACTACAAAACACACACACACACAGACACTACGGCTACAGGCCTGTAATCGCTTAGTGGTTTTGAATTCTGGGCTAGGACAAGGGACTAGAATTTGAATCCCTCCTCAATGATGGAAACTTGTTGAGTGATTTTGGACAAGTCACATTCTACACTGTAGATCAGACATGGGCAAACTTTTTGCCTTGGGGCCGCATTGTGAGCTGGGCCAGGAGGGGTTGGTCGGGTGCACACTGGGTGGGATGGATATAGAAGGGGGTGGGGCAGGGCCCAGGTCATACTCAGGGCCTGGGTCATCCTCACCCCATCCTTATGCCGGGAGGAAAATGAGACATACAGCAACTGCCCCGATCCTCCTCCCTAATACTCCTCCCTTGATCTCTCAGCATTATGCCAGGAGGGTGAGATAGACAATGTCCGAGAGTACTCTGGAGGGCTCTCAACTGCTGCATGCCTTTCTCAAGTCATCCTCCTGGCAGAAGGACAGGGCTGTTCATCCTCATGGGGAAAGCAATGACAACAAACCCATTCTGAATTAATCTTGACAAGAAAATCCCATGATAGGTTTGTCTTTAGACTACCATAAGCTGAAAACAACTTGAAGGCACACAACAACAATGTCCCAGCTAGAGTGTATCTACAAAATTAGTTGTGGAATGATGTGTTCCCACATCACAATGTTTCAGTGATCCTGTTCCAGTTGAAATTGATAATATGACCTAGCTTTTGGTACTTGTATCTGAAGTCTAAGTACTATTGACCTCATATACAATCTAGATTCTATCCAATCTAAACAGAGACTGTCCTGGTTAGTAGAATCATAGAATCATTGAGTTGAAAGAGGCCTCAAGGGCGATCCAGTCCAACCCTCTGCCAAGAAGCAGGAAGATCGCATTCCAAGTAGAAAGGAAAATGGTCAGCTCTGAAAAGAAAGTGGCAGGAGGGGGGTTGTTAAAAGGTTCTGCTTGCTGGTCAAAGGGGTACCAACCCTTACCTTTATTTTGGTGTCAGGTTAAAACTTTGCTGTTTTCTCAGGTATTGGGATCAGGTGAGATCAGGACTACAGTTCCGATGGTACAGATCATGGAATTTGTTGTACTTGAGCTGTTAAACTATTTTAGACGGTTTCAATTGTTTGAATTCTCTTAGCTTGTTTCAAAGGGATTTTATTGACTTTATTTATGAATAAATAAATAGGCTCTCAGTCTAGGTGTCTGCAACATTTGTTTTGAAATTGCACTGTAAACCAAGGGTCAATGTGACTATGCTAACCTTGAAGGTTTGAAAAGTTAACCTTTTGGAGCACATTTCCCATCATGCAGAAGGATTCTGGGAATAAAAAAAACCTCCTCTGGCAAGATGCACTGCAGAGAAGCAGCCTATCTGATAAGGACCATGTGAAAGCAATTCATGACAAAGCAGGAAAGAAAAAGCAGTTTCCTTCCATGGGGAAGGAATTTGTTTACCTTCTGGCTGAGCTGTGTATCCAGTTCCTCTATCTCGCTCAAATCCTGCCACTCAAACCCTTGTGCTGGCAGGATTGAGCGGGTTGAGCTTCCTCTGTCAGCTCTAGCTCCCCACATGAGGACATGAGAGAAGCCTCCCACAGGATAGTAAAACACCAAACATCTGGGCGTCCCCTGGGCAACGTCCTTGCAGACAGTCAATTCTCTCATACTAGAAGCAACTTGCAATTTCTCAAGTCACTCCTGACATGGAAAAAGAAATCTCAGGCATGGGTAAACTTCAGCCTTCCAGGTATTTTGGACTTCAACTCCCACAATTCCTTACAGCTGGTAAGCTGACTGGGATTTCTGGAGTTGAAGTCCAAAACACCTGGAGGGCCGAAGTTTGCCCATGCCTGCTTTATCTGAATATTCTAATCTTCACATGTATGTCACATGCTGATCCTGAATTCCTGCTCTGCAGCCGCCATACACTGATTGGATGCAGTGAATTTTGTGGCTGATTTTGGACTTTCCGGTGATTTTTTAAAACATGCAGTTTCTGGCTGGTTGCATGTTGGAGATGTCACTGGGGTGAATGTTTTGTAGATATCCCAACCTAAAGACAGTTCAAGATGGATTATAGTGCCTGTGTACATGGGTTTCGCATTCATGCCTGACTTAATGTGATCGTAAGTTGAAGCTTTTATAGATTGTTTTGGGGCTGAGATTGTGTGACTTGATTTAAGTCACTCTGACTTATATTCTCACCTTTCTGGGTTTCCAAAACCTCTTGCAAAATGCTATGCACCCATATATTTCCAGATCTGGAGAGTAAATATTTGGTTCTTCAGTAATCCAGAGGTTTGAGCACTTGTGATAAATAATGTGAATGCCTAAACAATTTTGGATTTCTTAAATATTATATATAATTCCCAGACCTTTCCTATAAGAAGTTTAAAAAATCTCCATAATCTTGTTATTTTAGCAATGGCATAACATTTTTGCCCCTTTCATCCTTCTTAACTCATTACAAATTGGAGAAGTGGCAAATGCAGGCAACCAAAACCACATACAAGTTGTGTTTGTCCTTATTACTGCTCCTCATCTTGTACAAATACATTTATATTTGATCAGGCATGAACAAAGAAAATTAAGAGGTCAATTGCACATCATGGCTTAAAACACCGAAGAACTAGTTAGAGTTTTGCTGTGTACTGGAAAGAATAAACATGAGACCATTTATAGCTTTTGTCCAGCTCTTACACATGCAAGCAGAGATCCATTAAATCCCACTCAGTAGTGCTAAATGTGTTGCTGTGTGTGCAATAATTTATACTGTGGTGATAATAAATAAAAGTGTTTAGAATGTAAACCATTGAAACGAAAGTACAGAAATATCACAAAAGCTTCAACTTTAAGGTTTCTTAATAAAAGAAACCCATGATGTCACAATATACACTCAAGACTTATATGATCCTAAGGGTTGTAGTTTGGGGAGGTGACTGCACTCTTTGGCCAAGAAGGCCAAAGACCTTGCAAAACTCCAACTCTCATGATTTCATAGTGTTGAGCCATGAGAATTAAAGCAGTGTCAAACTGCATTCATGCTACACTGTAGATCAGGCATGGGCAAACTTTTTGCTTTGGGGCCGCATTGTGAGCTGGGCCAGGAGGGGGTGGCCGGACACACACTGGGTGGGATGCAGGGCCGTAGCCAGGATTTTTATTTGGAGTGGGGGCGGGGGGACGGGACTGAGTTTGATTGGGGAGGGGGCCTGAGTCTGAGTGAGAGAGGATCTAACCTATCAAACCTTTTGTATCATTATCC
>JARBWK010000001.1:16419506-16431458 GCA_030556195.1 Anolis apletophallus
TGAAGCAGAATTGAGGAGTTATGGAACTCCAAGTACCAATCAAATCTTACCAAGCTGCTTGTACGCGCGGGCTCTAGGATGAGGGAAACACTACAACTGTGAAATAGGTGAAAATCAAAAAAGAATTTATTCCTGGCACCAGCTGGTGGGCTTTGCCAGCAGAACACAGCTGCAGATAGGGGCAAAAGACCCCGTCACATCTCATACAAAGACATTTATACCCGTAATGGAGTCATTTCAGTCAAGCCCACCCCTTCTTCATGGATAAAACAAGCATAATTGGCTGGTGATTACTGTTGTTACATGACATTTCATTAATCCAATAAACACTGCATAAATTATTCGCATCATCTCTCTGTCATACCTAAGATTGAGAACAATAGCCATCTATTTGTTATTTCTTTCTCACAGTGCAAGCTATCAATACTGAGTCTCTCTGTTCTTTGACTTGAAACATTAGTTCCGGACTCCCTGCCAGCAGCGGAGAAGGTCAGACTCTTTGCCATGCGCAGTGGTGTTTTCCATTTACATTAAGATTCCCATTAACTTTCATAGCTCAAGCTGCACTGTTTCCACCCCTCTAGCCTATATGGTTTAAATTGGGCACAGGGTGTATTAAAATGCATTTAATCATGGTGTTAGTCTTTCATTGCAAGTGCCTGTCTGATTCCTGGCACCAAAACCCTCTTTTTCAGAGTTGACACGCAAGTAGCATCACTCTCTGACTGTACTTTTTATGCTCGGAAAAGTACCAAACCTGCTTCAATCACAAATAGCAACCTTTGAGTTTCCTTTTCTAGATTCCTCCTTCTTCATTTGAGGTGTTTCCCCCCCCCCCCCATTCACCAAGCTTTGATATACGATCTTCTTGATGTTAAACCCACACTTTGGTGAACTTGCCTCCAACTTTTTCTGCTACATCGCTATTTGCAACTCTACTGTTCTAATCTGAATTATATTAATCGATCATAGTCTTTCTATAAATGTTTCTTACGGTAAATCAAAATGGAAACTGTAGCCAAGAAAACATAAGACTTGGACTTGGAAAGGCACATAAGATTCTTATGTGTAAAAGTCCATCATTTAATAGCATTTCCAGTTTTTATGTATGGTTGTGAAAACTGGGCAGTGAAACAGCTGTCAGTAAGAAGATCAACTCATTTGAAATGTATTGGATAAGAGTTCTACCATGGGCTGCCAAACACAAATAAATGGACCAGAAAATAAATGAAACCTGAATTCTCACTTAAAGCCAAAATGTTTAAACTGGTAATATCTTTGGAGATAGTGTTCCCTCACTTATTGCTGGGGTTACATTACAGGACCTCCAGCAACAAGTGAAAAACTGCAATGTAGGGGTGCTCTATTTATTTTAATATTTATACATTATTTTAGTAGTTAAACACTATTGTAAGTCTTTATAAACTTAAAATAAAGTGAAGGAAAGGAAAGGAAGGAAAGGCCCTTCAAGGCTGGAGGGAAGGATGGATGATAGGAGGGAAAGCGCCTTGGAGAGCGGTGGCAGCAAAACCCCACAACACAGTGAAAATATAATGAATATATATATATCTGCAAAACAGCGAGTCTGCAATAAGCAAACCGCAAAGTAGCGAAGGAACACTGTATCTCTTAGAAAAAGTTGATACTACTTGTCAAAGTAAAGGGTGGTAGGGAAAGAGAAAGACCACATTACCAATGTATTGATTCAATCAAAGAATACACAGTTCTGAGTTTGCAAGACCTGAGCAGGACTATGAATGACTAGAGCTCTTGGAGGTCTCTCATTTATAGTAACGTTGTAAATGGAAGCCAACAAATGACAACATATGTTCATAGTAAACTAAAAATCTGTTTTCAGTTGCCTCTGTTATTGAGCTAATGTCCTCATTTCGTAATTACAGTGTAAAATTTACCATGCACACCCTATATCTCTGGAAAAAAATCTCTACATTTCCAGAATCATCAGATATACAAACAGGAGTCATTCAAGTAACTGTGCAGATATCTGATTATGCTATGCATTATCTCTTTGCTGTATGGGGAATTGGGATATACATTACAAAATTGCAATCTAGCAGTCCAATAGTAAAAAGAATTTAAGGTCCCTTCTACACATACATTATAACCCAGATTAAATTGGGTTAAAATGGGTGGCAGCTAATCAAGGAGGAATCAGTAGATTAAGGGTTGGAAAACATGTGTTAAAAAGTGCCCTTTAAACCCAATTCCTCCTGAAAAAACCACCTTTCCATGCCTGTGTATCGCTGAAGCCATGGAAAACTCATGCTTTCCTTCCCTCTCCCCTGTCTAGACTTCTTCCAAGCATGTGCATGCCAGTCAAACCCAAAACAGCCAGTCAGATATATTGAATGGAAACATAATTATAATTGTAATTATTTACACATCTAATGGTTGCTGGTTGTAAGGCCACCCTGAGTCCCCCTCCGGGGGTGAGAATGACAGGATATAAATGTATGAAACAAACAAACAAACAAACAAAATCACAAATAGGACACTTGTGAAAATATTCCTTTTGTTCAGTATGATATTTTATTAGTTATTACATAAGACAAAAAAATAAACTGTGATTTCATCATGTCAATATTTGAGGATGGGGTATGGAGATCTGCACCACTTTGGGTCCTGACCCCAAATGGAGTTCCCTTAGCTCAGTGTTGGGGTCCTGAAAAAAACCTGAATATCACCTAGTGGCTGTTCTAGACATTTACATGAATCTATTATACAGTGTTTACAGTGGACTTTGCAGAAGATGCTTCAGCTGTACTTCTTTTAAAAAAAGAAAATCAACCTGTTTATCAAGCCTTGGAAAGGCCGATTTATTATCAGTAGATGTTTGATTCACATACCTATTTTATAGGTCACACAAATAAAGTCGGGCCAAAAAGAGAAGTTTAAAAGGCCCTGCTTAAAACTGCATATAGAAATTACTGGTTTCCAGCAGCCAAACATAAGAACACTAAATAGCCTAGTATTTATACAGTACATATCCTTAGCATGGAACTCCTTGCAAGGAAAGATACAAGACCATGGCATCAGTACAACAAAGAAGGAGGGAAAAGGAAGAGAGAAGCTATTTGTTGGTTTTCTTTTTTAAAAAAAACAAACCAAAAACCCAACTAGAACTCAGGTGAACCCAACTGACCAATCAGGAATTGCAAATTCCAGATCATTTGAATATTCTGCCACTCAAATGGATTTTCACCAGAGAGCTCATTCTCTCATTAATGAGGAAGCCATCGAGCACTCCTGAAAAGCAAATCAGAGATAATGTGAGTGCATTTAGCATTACATTTTGCTGGACTGGCTTCTGGAAGTGTTCTGCCTATAGACTTGTACAAAATGAAAACTACAGGAAGAAACAAGACTAAAACAGGATTTCTTGACATTGGAAATTGTATCATCTATCACAGAATCACCCTGTAATTGTAACATGTCTAATTGGGTCAGATATTTGTGAACCTCTTTCCTCTTTCTGCCTCCTACCTGAAGTCTCCTACCTGAGCACAATCCACTTGTCATATTACGTGGTTATTTCAAGGCTTTCCCAGTGCATGCTTATTCTGTTTCTGTCACCTGCAGGCATACCTAGCTGAGCAACGAGATTGATAGATTTGAGAAAGGGAAGTGAAAACCCCAAGTGGGAGGCAAATGCAATATAGGATCATGTCAAGAAGAACTAATTAAATGGAAAAGAGTTGAAACAGAATTTAGAATGATTGGAATGAGTATTAAAGTGTAAGAGATAAACTCTCTCCCATACCGCACTGATGCTTTCATGTTATGAACGGAAACAGCAAATCAAAACCAGGTAGAAGGAAAGCAGATCAACATTTGCCATGAAAACGGAGCCAAAGAGACCTGTTAAATTCCCTAAGTGCTGAGATCAGTTTCAAAAGAACAAAACTGAAAATATACAACTGGCTTCTCTGGCCCAGGATAATACATGTGTGAGTCATGGACTACACACGTTGATTGAAAACCAGCTATTATAAATTGTCACTTTCTGAAAAGGGGATATGTGTAGTGCTACTGACTCGAGACATACAGTATCAAATACAATTCCCACATCTTATAAGAGAAGTGTATCACAATAATGCTGGAAATGTCATAAAACAAGACGAGAACTGGACTTTACAGCCTATAATGGCCACCTTAAGGAGAAAGAGCAAAGCATTTTGCCATTAGCAGGCTAAATGGCATCTGAGACAAAGCATCCTGGAGGACTGTAATATGAAACCAATACAAATCTGGGTTGTGTACTTTACATTAATGGGACTTGAAAGATCTTCCACATAGATTACAGCTTGTTTAGAGGTATAAGACTGACGTAGTTCCACATTTCTTCTCCAGAAATGAACTACATTTTGTGTGCAAAATTGAACCACATTCCTTGCAATTTGTGTGAAAGCATACAATGTAGTCTTAGAGTGCATAGTATAGATACCTTAGAGGTGCATCTACATTGTAGAATGAACAGTTTGACAGCTACAGTGGTAACAAATCAGCATTCGTTGACAGAAAAAGCCAAAGACCTTATAAAATTAAAACTCCCATGAATCCATATTATTGATCCATGACAGTTAAAGTGGTATCAAAGTAAATTAATTCTACAGTATAGATGCACCCTAATGCATTTATATTATGCCTGGCTCCATTCTAGGCAAGATACTAAATGTTTCTTTGTTAGAGATTTCTAGTATATTATTCTAGCAGGGAATCCTACCAAACTATAAATCCTAGGATTCCATTAGTTAGTGTTTTGGCAATTTAAAGTGGTATAAAATGGATGTAATTGTGTAGCAGAGATACTTTCTAAATTGTTAGAGAGTTTGTGTATTCAACTCTATTTTAATTAATGTAACTGATTGCATACATAGCAAACTGATAAATGCTCAATCATATCTCCAAGGATATGGTTGACTAACTGCTGTGTTTTTGAAGGCTATTTCAGTCAAATAAAATTTTATGTTTAGAGATTACATTGTAGTTTTCTCCCTCATTTATAGTGTTATATTGATTTTTTTTTAAAAAAAATTATAGTTAACACAAAACGTGAACAGTAAAGAAGAGAAGAATGAGGAAACAGTGGGCTTGGAATCTAAGGGAGAGGATAATATTATGATTGCTTATACTGGATACCAAACGGTATGGCATATATTGATAGAAAGCGGGGGGGAGACAAGTACACATATCTGTACAAGCCACCTAAATAAGGTGTTGGAAAAACAAGGCCACATTTTCAGAGACCCCAATCCTCTGGTTTGATTGGCAACAGGGATGTGGTCTTTTGGTGATGCAATAGAAGAGTATGTTGCCAGCCATAAGCATTCACATGTGCTGATGGTGATATACAGTAATAATTATAATAATGTTCTTTTAAACACTATAAAATGCATAAATTAAAATACAAAGGTTAAAACACAATATTGATGAAATGCAAATGTCAAATTCAGGGTTTGAAATTGACTGGGTAGGCCTGCCAGATGAGATCGGTCTTTAATTGTATCTTACATTTTGACAACTTGTTTAGCTATCAAAGCTCTTGCGGCAGCTCATTCCACAGTCTTGGGGCAGCCAATGAAACGATCCTTTCAGTGATGGTTGGGTTCTGGCTGGTTGAAGTAAATTTCACCCAGAGGACCTAAGTGTATTGGAGAAAATGATCCTCCTGTAAGTAACCTGGACCCAAACCATGTAAGTCTTTAAAGAACAAAACCATTTTGTACTTCGCTTAGAAACTATTTGGTAGCCACCAGAGAAGTGATTCTAGCATAGGTATATATTAGGTATATAGATTAGGACCCTAGATGACAACAAGCACCTTTGTCTTATCTAGATTCAGGTTCAATTTGTTTTTAATCATCCATCCTAATATCTCCTCCAGATATTCATTCAGGAGACATTCAGAGGAGCTAAGGATGTTTTTAAAGGCATTGAGAAATATATTTGGGTGTCCTCAGTGATAGCACCCATGCCCCCATATGATTTCTGCCAGCATTCCACATAATTGTTTAAAAGCATTGGGGATGGAATGGCAGCTTGTGGGGTGTCATGCAAGAGCTTCTTTTTTCTTTTCTTTTTTGAAAAGCAGCTATTCCCAAGCACTATCATCTGGAACCTGCATGAGATGCATGACCTGCAGCACAGTGCCTTCAATTCAAACCCCCAGCATTCAAGAATGATACCATGGTTGATGGTATCAAAAGCCGCTGAGTGGTCTAGACCCCTTGTCAATGTAAAGACTGAGATCATCCACTAAGGTGACCTTAGCAGTCTCAAGTCCTCATCCTGCTCTGAAGCCAATTTGAAATCGATCAAAGGCAGTCCTAGTAAATTCCAACGAACAGACAGGGTATTGTTAATGTAAAATAAGCCCTATGTGGACATTTCTTCCTCATATACTCCATACTGAGGGTACATCTAGACAGTAGAATGAATGTACTTTGACACTACTTTAATTGCCATGGCTCAATGCTATAGAATGCTGGGATTTGTAGATTGGCAAAGCACCAGCATGCTTTGGGGGAAAATGTCTTGTAAAGCTACACTTCCCAGGATTTCATAGCACTATGCCATGACAGTTAAAGTGACGTTAAACTATATGGATTCTACAGTATATAGATCAGGCATGGGCAAACTTTGGCACTACGGGTGTTTTGGACTTCAACTCCCACAATTCCTAATAGCCTACGGGTTGTTTGCCCATGCCTGGTGTAGATGCACCCTAAGTGAATGGGGGAGAACAGAGATGAATTCTTTATTTCCATGAATTCCATTGTGTTCTCAGTGTTCCTGCCTCGTGACACTCCATAGCTTGGGGTTAGGATTAAAGGATCGAAAGTCTAGTCTATGCATTTGTAGCGACTCAATATCATTCCAGCCATTGGCTTTAAAGCTTTGAGACAGAACTAACTTGTCAGCTCAACTGCCATAAATGCACTGGAAATCAAGAGCTTACTTTTGAACAGTACATCAGGGACATGACAAAGATGCATATCTCCAGAAGCTTTTGCAATTAGTCAGTCTGTAAACTATACAAATAACTATGAAACGTTATAAAACAACAACACTCATAGAATCAACCATGATTACAATCACAATTAAAATATCATAATTAAAATCCACTTCAGTTATAATTGCTACCCATGAGTCAATTAGTTCCAATCAATATATTTTTTTCAAATTGCATACTCATTTTGCTTCATGTATAACAAATAATGCAATCATGTCATTAACAGAAAACACATTGTCTATTAAAGTTTTATTGCAACAAATTGTTTAATTTTAGCCCAGTACTACTGAGAAAGATGTAATCAGAACTTTCTTCCATTCCATCCCCAACCATATACAATAGAAATAATCATAATAAGAAATTAATGAATAATAATAAACAATGAATTTAATCTTAAATGTGGCTGTGTCCAAATAAGTATTTCCTTTGGTGTTATAAGAATTCGATACTTGGAACCGAAGCTCTGTGAAAGCCTTAGGTAACGGACAGAAAATAAGTTACCTGAGCTGGCAGACCTACTTAGGGGGTGCAGACAGATTTTCCATTGTGTTTAATTGTTTTTAAGCACAGGGGCCCGTTGGTCAGGGAAGCCCATCTTCCTGCCATTTTTTTTAATTAATTTTTATTGAAAATTTTGAATACATACAGATGAAAAAAAGGGGGGGTGGTTTTGGGGTAGGGCGGGTTGAGGGTATGGGGAGGAATGGAGGGTGGGCAGGGGTAGGGGTTGGAGGCAGCGATGGGGGTTGTTTGGTCCGGGCTCTGGGAAGGCTAGTAATGGGCAATGGTGATGGGAAAAGATAGAGATAGGGGTAACCCGTTTCCTTCTAAGTTCCTTGTTCATGGGTGCATCTTGTTTTTCCTCGTACAGTCTCTCTCCTTGTTAAGCTGGACATTTCTTTTTACAAGTTTTCTTTTTAGGCTCTTTTCCTCCTTTTTCCAGAGCCGGGTCTTCCCAATCCTCCTGAAACAAAAGCCATCTGTTGTTTTTAGTGTTTGTCCTTTTAAAAACTCTTTTTCCTTACCCCTCAAAATCTCTCCAGTGTTTGGTGTCCATTGTCCGCTCCTCGTCCCCCAGTGTAGCCGGATCTGTACCCCTTCGCCTTCCTCGGCTTCCTCTCTAACCATTCTCCCTAGGAGATTCGAGGCCTTTCGTATCCATCCCCAGGATGCCACATCTCGCCGGCCTAAAATACGCCTCAAGAGAGTAGGGGCGGCTTTTCTCTAGGTTTTTCTTTCTTCCTTGCTGGGTTGTTCTCGTCCAGCTTCTCTTCCTATTGGGCTGCGTCCCACTCTTTTTGCCGTCTTTCTTATCTGTATCCGGGATGGGGCTCTTGGGTGTTGCAGCAGCCTCTTGGGTTTTCCTCTTTTCTCTTTTTTGGGGGGCAGAGGTTTTAGGGCCCTTCGAAGTCTTTCTTGCAGCTTCCAGTGAGACTTCCTCACTATTTTTGGGGTGAGGTCCTCTTTCCTCTGGTACTTCCCGCGGCTTTACATTCTCCTTCCCTCTCCTCTCTCCACCCTCACGCATTGCCGCGTTTTCCCCCTTGGCCAGGGGCGCGTCTCCTCCATCATCACAGAAGGTCAGCAGCTCTGGCATTATGGGGAACGTCTCCTCAGCTGGCTCTGCCCTTGCCCGTTGGGAGTACTCCCGGACCGCACCCACCTGTCTTTCTTGCCGGGACAGCCTGGCATCCATTCTCCATAGGAATCCGTCCTGGGCTTCCCCTATTCTTCGCAGCTCTGCGAGGATGTCCCTCAAAGTCACTCCCTCCTCTTCTGATCCCTCTTCTTGCATCGTCCTCTGCTCTTTTGCTCTTGGGGAATTTCTTTTTTATTTATTTATTTATTATTTTCCCTTTGGTTTTCTACTGTTCTTTTTACTGCTATACTGTTTTTAGAGTCATCTCTCCCAGTCTTCTGAGGCTATGGCGGCAGGCAGGGGCTTCTGAAAGGGAGTCTTCTATGCTTTTGTGGGAAGAGAGGGGGGGAGCGCTTCAGGCTTCTTCCAAAATGGCGTTCCCGCCTAAACTCCCTTCTTCTTCCCCTTAGAGGGTCCCAGCCACCATCTTGTGGCTGCTACAAGCCTCTCCTTCCTCTCTCTCCCCCTGGGACCACTGGGCTCTTCTGCCCCTCTTGATCTTCCCTCAGCCCGGCTTATTCCTCTCACCTCTTCTTTTCTTCGGTGGGGGGCCGATCCCCCGCGTTCGGGTGCTGTGCGCGACTCCCCTGGCCTCCCCGCTAGCTTCTCTTCCCCTCGCTGTCCTCTTCGCGTCTTTTTGCACCTTTTCTTGCCTCAGGCTGAGGCGCTTCTTCGGGGGCGCGCCGGCCGATGCACCCCCGCACTCCCGCTCGCCGCTGGTCTTCTTCTCCTCCTGCCCTTTGCTTGGGGGGGGGAGGCCCGGCCGGGCCAGCAGTGAATGCGGGTCGCCGCCCGCTCCCTGATTCCCGGCTCGCTCGCCGCGCCAGCGATAATCCGGGCCCGCTCGATCTCCTCCTCTTGGGGAGGAGGAGACCTCCGGGGCCGCCAGATCTCGCCCATCGGCTTCGCGCTCCCTCCGGACTCCTCGGTCCGCTGGGAGGGAGGGCGCAGATCGCCCTCCGGCCAGGGAAACAGGCGGCACTCCAAGGAGCCCTCAGAGTGCCCGACCTGCCGCCATCTTCGCCGGGCCGGAAGTCCCTGCCATTTTTTAATGATGGATTTTGCTTATGTGGTATGCTTCTAAATTTGAAGGCATTCTGTTTCAGAGCATTTTTAGACATAATGATAGAGTTGATAATCTATGGGAGAGTGCCACAAAGCAGGCAATGTAGGCCTACAAGACCTACCTCCTTCAGAGCCCAAGGAAGGGGCCTCATAACATATCTAGCATGAGGCCACATTTGTCCTAAATCCAGCACTAGGAGTAGAGCAGGTGGTTAGTAAACAGCTCGCTCTTCCAACACCGCGATGCCAACTTCCAGTTTCTGCTTCATAGCACAACTGCCAGTGCCTTGCTCAGCCTAGCATTGGAGTCAACCCTTCTGAAACAGGTAAAGCTGCCCAATGCTAATGGTAACAAAAGGCCTGTGTTTGCCAGTCCAGTATATTTTAGCATCTTGAAGGAATGAGGAAAACAAATAAACTAAGGAGTGCTGTGAGTCTCAACAGGGAACCAACTTAATCTATAGGAAGGGGCTGATGTCTTCTTGAAGTCTTCAGAAGTTCAAGCTGGATGTTCCAAAAGGGCTGGGCAAGCCTGCAGAGCATGTTAATTTGTAACCCTGATGTAACACATTAGTTGGAATCAAGTGTGAAGGAAGAAGTCCCATCTTCCTCTAAAGATCAATCTCAACATCCACTCTAAAGGGCTGTGAACAATTCCAGTAACAATGTCATTCATTTCAGCATAGTCCTTTTTGTGTTGAGTATAGAAATGATGGTGAAGATTTTTGTATGTTTCTTATCTTGAAGATGAATACACAACTGTGGGGCAATATCCACCAAGTAAGCAACATTGTCAAAATTACACACCTTGGTTATGTGTGCATACAAATTATTATATTCTGCTGGTAACACAGAATGAACCCTTCCCCACTTCTTCCATTGTATATATGGCATACAAGTGTCAGATTCTTGCATTTGAAAAGTAATTCATGAGTCAACACAAGATGTATTTTTGCAGTTTGAGATGACCTGCGGTGTGGCATGCTTGACACCAGATGGCGCTGTTTCAAGACTGCTGAATGGAACCTTGAGGAATTTCAGTTGAAAGTGACAGTTGGGATTTGTCAGTTGGGATTTGATATCTGTGAGGAAAGGATGTATGTTAAGAAAGGTAGCTGATGGCTGTTGTTTTTGATGCTTAGCTCGATATTATTAAATACAATTCAATACAAAGTTTTATACTTACCATTTGAATTGAATGAGAGTTTTATTATTCACACGAACAGAGACTGAGTTTTGAGCCTATGGGGGATTATTGTTATATTTTTGTTGCCTATCCGCAGTAACACAATCTCCTCCTCGTCGAAGAGGTTATGGGCCCAGAATTGCAGTGGCACAGAGATACTACATAACCCATAATCCATAGTAAACGTTTTTTTAATAACACTGCAAATTGCAGCAGAAGTCGCTGTTTACCTCAGTGTTAGAGTTTTTTAAAAAACTGAGGTAATTTTTTTTGCTAGAAGCATCTGTAGTGTGAAGGAAGATGGCATTATTTGGAGCACAGCATCATTTAGAAAAACTCAGAAGCAGCTCAAATTATTTAATATGGGCTACCAACGTGCGAGCAGTTTTGGCAAAGGAGGAGCTGCTATCCTGCCTAACACATCGACCTATTTCTGATGCAGAAAGTTTGAAGGATGGCAAGGCAAAGGCTACCATCATCCTGTCAGTTGACGATAGGCACCTCACCTATTTAGCTCTGGAAGAAACAGCCGCTGATTGTTGGAAAAGGCTTGAAAAGCTGTATCAGCAGCCTACTGGAGGCTCAAAAGTTTTATTGAGCAGAGAGCTGTTTTCACTGAAGCTTCTGTCAATGGAAGATTGTGCCAGAGAGACTCATTTGAGTAAAATGCTGAGCTTACTTAACGACTTAGCAGCTAGGGGCACCAATTTTACAGAAGATCAGAGAGGCTTAATTCTACTAAGCAGTTTGGGACAGAGCTACAACTCATTCATTGACTCCATGCAATCTGTGAAAGAAGAGGACATCAACTTCGACCTAGTTTCGACTAGACTGGAGAACTGGGCTTGCTACAGGAAAAATGCCCAGCAACTTTCAACGGAGAAGACGGTCAACAAAGACTTCAATATGAAGAGGAAAGAGACAATCCAGTGTGACATCATCTGTTACATTTGTAAGAAAAAAGGACACGTAGCAAGACAATGTCATCAGAACAGGTTTAAGAAGAGTGAATCAGCACAGAGCAAGAAA